>PVHY01014623.1:0-38023 GCA_004024945.1 Uropsilus gracilis | reverse complement strand
TCCTTGTCACCTTCAGGTAGCAGGAACTCCATGGTGTCGAACCAGCAAAGTTCACTTTCTTCTCAGGCCTAACTTTTGCACAGCCTCTCGCAGACACAAGTTAAACTCAGCAAAACAAACTCCAACACGGAGTTCAAATCTGCAAACTCCTTAACTGCATTCAGCACACATGCTGCCAGCCTGGGCCAGCCGAGGGTTGAAGGCCCTCGGTGGCCACGTGGCCAAGCTCACATGGCTCACATCTTTACAAGATGGCCGATTCCCATCTCTCCTCCACTGAACCTCTCTCTATTTCCAGTCTCCATATTCAAATCTGCATCGAATCCTTCTCTTTGTTTGCACACCCTTTATATACCCTGATTTCCCGCCTTCCAGGAAATCTGTTTCACCTTGACTATTTCACTTCTTTCTTCCCCCTGCATCCCCCTGAAGGGAAATTCCAGCTAAGGTCATTCCCCCATTTTAACATTACCTGTCCTTGAAATCTACAATCTTAAACAGGAGACAATGGGGGGGGGCACACCCTATCATAACCAGCTTTTATGAATTTTCTCTGGTATAGGAAACTCAAGTAAGTTTGGTAATATCAGATCTTACTTATTATGCTATTGAGGACATCCAATTCCTTCCTTTCTTGAAGAGTAAAGACCCCCTTTTCCCTTGCTACCTCAGAGAGAAAGACTCACTCAATGACATTGTCTGATTACCTCAGAGAGAAAGACTCACTCAATGACATTGTCTGATGGTCATTCATCCACCTCTTCTGCTTCTCTAGGTCTAGGAACCTTCTTCCTGCCCTCTGCTGATTCAGTCCCCTGTTCCTTCCCAAGAAACAGATCCAGAAAAGACTTTTGCACTCCATGGCATGCCCCTTCCCCTTGAGAAATGTATCTGCTGGCTCTTTTTGATTTTTCAGGAGTAGTCATCTAACTCTCCTTCCTCAGCCCTCCACCTCTAGTTCATTATTTTATTAAAACTAGAATTTGAATTTTCATGTCTTATTCTCTCCATTGCGCATGTGTGGTTGCAAGGAATTCACCATCTTCAAAATAGAGATTTCTATGAACTTTTAGCCAATAATGCTAATCCAGTTTGCAGCTGCATGAGACCAGCATACTGAAGCTATGATCCCAACATTGGCAGTGTTCCGCACTGCTGCTGTGTCTGAAAAACACAGAGGTAAAAGATGGCCTAAACAGGATAAGAATACTTCCGACTTTTACTTTGTTGCAAATCTTGGGTGGGGAAGAGAAAATGAAGCACCAAGAGGGTGTGTGAGGGTGTGTTTTCAGGAGAGGAAGGGGGAAAAAAGGAACTAAAAGGAAAGGAGTGGCACCTGAGAGGTATACAGATTTTTGGGAAGGGAGAGACACGGGAATAGTGGGCTGGTAAAGAGTAACCTGAGTGACCAGACTGGCAGAAGCCCCCTGGAAGAGTGAACTGGTGTTGGCAAGGAGCCATGGTGGGAGAGTGTCAGCAGAAGAGTAGCCAGTGTGAAGCGCATAGTGCCGCAGCAAGGTGGCATGTAAAGCTGGTACCTGGAAATATCCAGGGATTTAGAAAGCTGATTTTTACATCAGCATTTATTGAAGAATTTTGAAAAGCCTTGGAGAAGTGGTACAGCTCAGAATGCTGGAGAGAAAAGAAGAGCAAAGAGAAGATGCTGGAGAAAGACTAGATTTTGCAAAATGCATGCCACAGGTTTGGAGGGGCAGAGGGGCACCGTCATGGACAGGTGTTTTTGGGAACTTTGGGACTAAAAATGGTGACTGGGGTAAGATAACTGGCCACTTGTGGCTTTATGAACTTTCTGTTTTCCCTGTTAATTTTACTTGTTAATAAAACCCTATTGTTAAATTGCACTTGACTGGCAACTGCTATGTGCAGGTGGTAAGAACCTGATGAGAATCTGGGCAGCAGAAGCCAATTTTTTTTTTTTTTTTTGGAGACTATCTCACTGAAACTGGGTAAAATGAAGACTTTCTGTCTTTACTTAACTGGATACAGCTATCTGCTTGCTTCTCTCTCAGAAGCAGGCTACAAGCAGTTCCTTTGCAATTACCTTTAACCTTAACTGGATACAGCTATCTGCCTGCTTCTCTCTCCAAAGCAGGCTACACACTCTTCATTAGCATTTTCACTGATCACCTTTACCATTGATATGCAAAAGCCAGCCAACTGCTCTCTCACGGAGTTCAAATCTGCAAACTCCTTAACTGCTTTCAGCACACATGCTGCCAGCCTGGGCCAGCCGAGGGTTCCAGGCCCTCGGTGGCCAACATGGCCAAGCTCACATGGCTCACATCTTTACAAGATGGCCGATTCCCATCTCTCCCCCACTGAACCTCTCTCTATTTCCAGTCTCCACATTCGAATCTGCATCGAATCCTTCTCTTTGTTTGCACACCATTTATATACCCTGATTTCCCACCTTCCAGGAAATCTGTTTCACCTTGACTATTTCACTTCTTTCTTCCCCCTGCATCCCCCTGAAGGGAAATTCCAGCTAAGGTCATTCCCCCATTTTAACATTACCTGTCCTTGAAATCTGCAATCTTAAACAGGAGACAATGGGGGGAGGGGCACACCCTATCAAGACTATCCCGGGCAGTGCCTGTAAGCGACAGCCTATGGAGGTGCGGGTGAGACCCACCCAGGGCAACATAGTGAGACCTCGTCCCAAAAAAATAGCTGGGTATGGTTGCGTGCGCCTGTAACCCCAGCTACCTGGGAGGCTGAGGCTAGGGATCACTTGAGTCCATGGGATCAGGACTACCCCGGGCAACATAGTGAGACCTAGTCTCAAAAAAAAAGTCCAAATTAAGTTTTATGGGGGAAAAACACACTCCCATTAAAGTGAGGATTTTTCATTAAGGGGTGTGTGTCACATGGAGTCACAGCCTGCTGGACAGTGTGTGGTCCCCATCGGCAGTCAGCACTCAGCTCCACCTCCCCTATTCGGCCTAGACCTACCTACCAGCTCCCAGTCCTTTCCACACAACATCAGTGGACATAGGTAGTACTCCCCCTCCCCCAGGTAATACTTTGTCAAGACCCCTTTAAAAGCTTTAAATGCCTCGCTCCACCCATGCTCATTAGAACTCCAATTAACAAATGAGAAATACCACCAGAATACTAGTAGACAGCCACAGGGAAGGAAACTATACCTTCTTGCAGAGTTGCTTGTGATATTTCTCTCCCCAGAGAAGGCAAACAGATATACACAATTATTTAACTACTTTTAGAAAGTTAGGCAACTTAATTATATGAGAAAGTGAGGGGGGGAGAAGTTAGAACTCTCATTATATGAAGATAATGTGATCTGATCCATCTCTACCTTGAAAAACAAAAGCAACTGGAAAAAAAAAAAAGGTATTCTGAACAGTAAGTGAATTCAGTAGGAGGCTGGATACTGTCCTGAGGGCATAAAAGAGCCCCAGGCTCCCTGGGAACCTGTCAAGAATCCAGTGGCAGGTTGAACTCTATCAAGTCCCCTCTTTCACAGAGGGTGTGGTGATTTATAGTTGCTGGCAGGAACATTTATTCTGTATTCAGGTCTTCTTTCTCTGCTGGTCATACTCCTGCTTATTTCACCATCCCTGGAATTACTGACTTTGTATAATAGCACAGGGTGGGTCAGAGAGAATGGTCTCCAACCAAGAAACTCTTTTCCAATGAAGGAAAAAAGACAGTTGGCAAGCTCTGGACCATTATCATATTTCTCATCCACCAGAAGCAGCTGGCCTTTTAGAACAATGAAATGGTATTCTGAAAACAGATCCAGCAGTATCCAGGAGACCACACCTGTGAGGCTAGGACACTTCTTGTAGAAAGTGATATGTGATCACAAACACTGAGGTTCGAAGACCAAGCGTGGGGGTGGGGGTGAGGGGTGGAGGATGGCAGTTCTCACTGTTCCATTTCTCTCTGAAAATACTTGCTTTCCATCCCCCAATTCACTTAGGCTCTGTGGATTTCACTGTGCAAGAATGATATGTTTTTACCAAGGAGTCCCATAAGGAAGGATTCCTTGACCATTTTGGACTCCCCCTGAAGCTGTGACCCCAACATGGGCAATGTATTTGTTCATAAAATTTAGGCATTGCCATTAGCTGTGTCTGAAAAACACAGAGGTAAAAGATGGCCTAAACAGGATAAAAGTACTTCCTTCTTTTACTTTGTTGCAAATCCTGGGTGGTAAGAAAAAAAAACGAATTATCAAGAGTCTTGTGTAGAGGGAAATTGGACCTTCTGCTTTTCAGGAGGGGAGAAGGGGAAAAAAAGGATATAGAAATAGAGGAGCAGAAACTGGAGAAAGAGTTTTGGGGAGAGAAAAGATATGAGAATGGTGGGCTGGTAAAGAGTAACCTGTGTGGCCAGGCTGGGCAGAAGCCCCCTGGAAGAGTGAACTGGTGGTGGCAAGGAGTCATGGTGGCTGGTAAAAGAGTGGCCAGTGTGGAGAGTGTGGTGCTGCAGCAAGGTGGCATGGAAAGCTGGTACCCAGAAATAGCCAGGGATTTGGAAAGCTGATTTTTGCTTCAGTATTTATTGAAGAAGTTTGAAGAGCTTTGTTTTTGTTGGTTTTTTTGTTTGTTTGTTTGTTTGTTTGAGACTAGGTCTCACAATTTTTGCCCATGGAACCGCAGGCTCTCGTTGCCCAGGGTACCACAAACTCAAGCAATCCCCAGCCTCAGCTTCCCACATAGCTGGGATTACAGGCGTGCACCACCACGCCCAGCTATTTTTTTGGAACTAGGTCTTGCTACGGGGCCCCAGACAGGACTCGAACCGCAATCCCTAGCCCCGGCCGCTTCATAGGCTGAAGCTTACAGGCAGGCACGAGCCACCGTGCCCAGCTTGAAGAGCTTTGGAGAAATGGAGCAACTCGGAACGCCAGAGAGAGAAGCAAAGAGAAGATGCTGGAGAAAGACTAGACTTTGCAGAAGTGCCTGCCTCAGGTTTGGAGGGGCAGAGGCACAACCATCATGGACATGTGTCTTTGGGACCTTTGGGACTAAAAATAGTGACTGGGGTAAGATAACTGGCCACTTGTGGTTTTAAGAACTTTCTGTTTCCCTTGTTAATTTTCCTTGTTAATAAAACCCTGTTGTTAAATTGCATTTGACTGGCAACTACTTACTGCTCGTGGGTGGTAACCTGAAATAATCTGGGCAGCAGAATCTGCATTTTATAAGTGCCACTTTTTCCTTTGGCATGTTGGTTGAAGGCTTCTGCACTATTTTGTACCTGACTGCACTCCTGCTTTTAGGGCAATGGCAAGAAAGGGTGTCCGTTCCCATACTGGTTGTGCTCCCCCTGATTATGAAAGGGGCATAGGTTGTTACTCCCTGATAGGGCATGGGAGGGGCAGAAGAGGGAGGATGAGCTCTGAGGCTGCCTCCTTCATCACCACACCCAATGGCACAAATTAACAGAAAACTATCACCGTCCGTATTTTTTTTCTGAGCGAGTTTTTATTGAAAACTCAATACAATGACAATATGTTGGAAGGACTTTTGAAATCAATAGTCCCCACCCCACTAGCCTTGATTCAGTACTTTTAGTTTTTGCACTCTGTTCCCATTTACCTTTTGACCTGTTGACATGTTTTGTGTTAAAATGTGCACACTGCTTCTTTAATTGATTCCTTCAAGGAGCTGGGTTTTCTATACAATTCCAAAAGGCTCCATCATTTTTGTTATAATGCTAGTGGTTGTATATTATTTTAAGTGAATTATCCTATTAATTTAATCTTTATTTTCTGTTTACATATTTATGCTTATATGTGTGTGTGCATATATATAATTATATCATACCATTGCATTTCCCATGGCTCTCCAACCCCATCAGTGAACCTTCGTTTTATCTTCTTGTGCTCATCCTTTCCCTGATTTCTTTCTTCCCATTTCCTCCTCCCCTTCCTTAGCTGCTTACCCCAGTTCTGTTGCCAGCTTATTTTGACTTTTTTTTTGTCCTTTTGTTTATTATTCCTATATCCCATCTATTGGTGAGATCATATTCCTATATCCCATCTATTGGTGAGACTGTTGGTTTCTGTCTTTTTCTTTCTGACTTATTTGTGCTAATATGATTCCCTCTAGGTCCATTCATGTTATCACAAATGCTTCATATTTGTCGATTTTTCTTGCAGAACAGTATTCCATTCTGTAAATATATCACATATTTTTCAACCATTCACCAATTTTGGGGCATTTGGGTTGTTTCCATACCCTGACTATTGTAAATAGTGCTGCGATAAACATCCTAGTACAGATATCAGTGTCCATATTAATCATCCTAATTCTCTCGCACCGCTATTATTGTCTATATCAAGGTTTGGTGGTAACTAAAACTACCAATTTGTGGGGTTTTGTTTTTTTTTTTTTGGTTTTTTTTGAGACTAGGTCTCGCTATTTTTGCCTATGGAACCGCAGGCTCTCGTTGCCCGGGGTACCACAGACTCAAGCTATCCCCAGCCTCAGCTTCCCAGGTAGCTGGGATTACAGGCGTGCGCCACCACACCCAGCTATTTTTTGGAACTAGGTCTCGCTACAGGCCCCAGGCGGGACTTGAACCACGATCCCTAGCCCCTGCCGCTTCATAGGCTGAAGCTTACAGGCACGAGCCATCGTGCCCGGCCAATTTGTGTTTTAATAGGATAAGAAATAACCTTTGGATAATGAGGAACTATAGAAAGAATGGACAGCCCTTGGGAATTGTGAACTCTGAAACTTAGAAGGAACATTTAGAGTAGGCTGAGAGAGAAAAATACCAGGTGACGCCATTCATACATGAAATATAAAAAACAAAACGAAAAGAACAGCTCAAAACACAGCAAAATAAACCCTGGAAACCTGACCATAGAACCAACACTCCCACATAGGAGGTGGGGAGTGGGATCAAAGTGAAGGGTGGACTATGGTGCAAGAGTTTTGATGCTTTGGTGGACACACTGTGAGAGGATGCGTTTGCAGTATGAACCCACACCCCTGAAACATACCGTGTTGTAAAGCAATGTAACCTCAATAAACTAAAAAAAGAAAGTGGCCTGAGGTGTTAAATTTGTGTATTTGGCTATGACCTGCTGTTGCTCCTTTTTTTTTTTTTTTTTTGAGACTAGGTCTTGCTACTTTTGCCTGTAGAACCGCAGGCTCACGTTGCCCAGGGTACCACAGACTCAAGCAATCCCCAGCCTCAGCTTCCCAAGTAGCTGGGATTACAGGCACACACCACCATGCCCAGCTATATTTTTTTGGAACTAGGTCTCGCTAAGTGCCCCCAGTGGGACTTGAACCACGATGCCTGGCCCTGGCGCGGCTTCCTAGGCTGCCTCTTACAGGCATGTGCCACCATGCCCGGCCCTGCTGTTGTTCCTTTTTGAGATACATTTGTGGCTGTGATAAATACAGAGGTGGAACAAAGTACACAACAGCATGGCCAGGGCTTAGTTATGGGTCCTCTTCTTTTCTCTGCCTACTGTTCCTCAGCAACCTCATCCTGCACCACAACTCTCAGTAACTCCCATATACAAATAACTCCTAAGCCTACACATCCAGATCTGACTAGACTATAAATGCACTGCCTACTTGGTCAGCTCCTTGGAGGCCTCAGGAGGATCTCAAACATGTCCAAAGCAAAACTAACAGCACTGTCAAACTTGCTCCTACTGCATTTTCACCCTTTTCTGTAAATGCACCATTAAGTCACCTAGTTGCTCAAAACAAAAACCTAGGACTGCACTGTGCAATGTAGTTGTCAGTAGTCACATGTAACCATTTTAAACTGAATGTTAATTAATTAAAATAAAACAAAAATTTCAGGTTCTTAGTTTTACTAGGCACATTTCAAGTGCGTAACATGTAGCAAGTAGCTACCATATTGGACAGAACATTTCCATCATCACAAAGAGTTCTATTGGGTAGAGCGAGGGCTTCTCTAGAAGAGTTGCCATATTATTCTTTCTCAGTCACCTACATATAATCCATTAACAAATCCTATGGTTTTTACCTCCAAAACATTCATTTTGTCAGTGTACTTTCTCCAATCCACTCTTACCACCTTGGTCTATGTCACCATCACCTTTTACATAAACTGTTGAACTTACATCTTAATTATCCTACTTCTAATCTTATCCACCTACAATCAACTACTCCTGTTCCAAACTGTCAGTGACTTATGTAGCAGACTGTAGTTTTCTCCTAATATCCTTTGTCTCCTATCTCAGTAAAAGAATCTCTGAAGTTGAAGTGAGCACATGGAGGCCCAATATAAAGAATACATTCTCCAGAGTGTCTCCTTGCACTTTGGTGTTGTCCAGTTACCAAAGCATTTGTGTGCAGTCTCCTGCCGTGTTCTCTTAAAAGGAAGCTCTCCCTGCTGCTGCGATAGCTGAAGGTATGATAGCTGAAGCTGGACTAAATCATGAGGTAAACTTGGGAGTGGAGATAGTGTTCTGTGACACAAAAGCCTAGGTCCTTCATATAAGGAGTTTTAGTTCCAATTATTGGAGAATTTCCTGTCCCTTGTAGGAACTAATTTTAACTAATGCAGCTTACTGTCATACTTAGAAGAAAATCCAAACTTCAAAATCTGAATGGTCCCATACTTTCGGGTCCCACTCCAGTATAATCCTTTATACTCTCCCCTTATTTGCCACGTGCTAGTCACTCTGGCTTTCTTTTTTGCTACTTCAACATAGTAAGCATCTTTCTGGCTTAGGGCCTTTGCACTTGCTTTTCCCTCTGCCTATGTTGCTCCTCCTTTTTGCTATTCAAGTCTGCACTTGGATATCATTGTTTTAGAAATGGGTCTCCTGACTAAATCTAAACAACTCAACAAGACACTCTCCTTTATAATGATTATTTCAAGTCTCTGAATAGTATTTACCATTAATGGATGATTCTTGATGTGTTTATTGTCTACCTTCATGCGCTAGATTGTAAGTTCCATGAAGTTGGGAATTCTAAGTTGTTTCATTGCTGTTTTCATTACGTCAGCAATGTCAGCATTTCCGGAATGCCTGAAACCTAGTATTCAAGAAGTTTGTCAAATAAGTGGTGGTTAAAAGCAGGGTTTCTGAAGTCAGAAAACAAATCACACTCCCATCTGGGCTATGTTCCAGTTGTGAGACCTACCGCAGGTTTTATAACTTAAGCTTCACTGTGAAATGAGACCCTACCTCTGGCATGGAGTAGTGGTACAAAAACAGCATTCATCTCGTCCTCTCCGCCCTCCAAGTCTGAGCGCTCCCTTCTTTCAGCCCTCCCGTAGGACCTTCATACGGTCACTTCTGCTTTGGTGCCTCTCTGCAAAGGGTAAGCCTTTGAAATTTGGCGGGAATTAACAGCATCCCACTGGAGGTAAGAACTGCGCACGCGCGGGACACCTACTCTTTCTCGCGCGCTAACTTTACAGCCAATCAGATCTAGCGCTGAAACCCGAATGTCAAGGGCTCACCAGTCGAATCTGGGAGGCGGGTCGTCGCGGAGTCAGTGGCGAGAGGGGGCGGGGACAAGGAGCGGGCACGCACCGTTCTTGCGGCCGGGGTCTCTCTGGTCCAATGGGAGAGGCCTGCAGCCCGAGGCAGTGGGGCGGAGCGTTGGCGGCTGCCGAAATCGAAGGCCGTCCTTGCAGACCAATCAGAGTGAAGAGGTGGGTGGAGTCTAGCCAATAAGCGTGCAGAATAGGGGAAGCAGGGTGTTGAGGAGTCTCGCGCAGACGCTGCAGGCTGGAAGCGCCTGTCGGGGCATCCCGGCGTGCGGAGGCGGCTTGAGGAGGCGGGAAGGCGGCAGTGGTTGAAGGGGCAATAGCTGAGTTGTGGAAAGAGGTTCGAGAGAGTGGGCAGCGATGGTGATGGCAGCAAAGAAAGGTCCAGGCCCAGGTGGCGGTAGCGGTGGGGGGAAAGCGGAGGCGGAGGCGGCGTCGGAGGTGTGGTGCCGCCGGGTGCGGGAACTGGGCGGCTGCAGCCAGGCCGGGAACCGTCACTGCTTCGAGTGCGCCCA
Organism: Uropsilus gracilis; assembly: GCA_004024945.1. NCBI lineage: Eukaryota > Metazoa > Chordata > Mammalia > Eulipotyphla > Talpidae > Uropsilus > Uropsilus gracilis. The sequence continues at coordinate 28,022 of PVHY01014623.1, read as the reverse complement.
GCGCGGGGTCACCTACGTGGATATCACCGTGGGCAGCTTCGTCTGCACCACCTGCTCCGGCCTCCTGTAAGTGGACCCGCGCGGGGGGAGGACCGGGAAGTAACGGCGGAGAGTCGGCTTTGGGGACAGCGGAGACCCGGGCACAGGGAAGAGCCGAGGTGGGAGACGGCGTGGAAGCCAGGGGACGCGCTAGCTGTGGTGACAGGGTCGTTTGCTGCAGATGTGTCATGAGGAAAGGAACGGAGACAGACATGCACAATTGGGGTCGACGTTGCAGAAGAAAGACACCGGAGAGGAATGGAGCAACTCCCAAAGGAAGGCCAGGAGAACCTGGCCCAAAGAGGGGAGAATTGAAGGGGGACGAGGGAGTAAGTCCCGAGAAGGCCCGAAAATGACCTACACCTTTAAAGGGAACTTCAAGCAGGTGGTAGGCAAAAAGGAAAGCAATAGGCAAGCCCGAGTCAGGAAGGAGTACATTTCTTCCTTCTGACTTGTGCCCATCTTGAAGTGTAAGATGGGTAAACCAATTTTAAAATAGTTAAGATCATCCAGTTGGACGACATAGAGATTGTGGCAGGTAAGGAGCTATATTCTGGCATTCAGATTCAGATCTCATCTGGATCTAATCTGCATTAATACCCAGAGATAGATTTCAAATCTAAGGAAAGGTAAAGGATTCCCTAGTTAGAGAATTTAACTTATTCAGAGGTCTGGGGTTCTGGATGAGCTATTCTTAAGTTCTACGATTTCCACCTCTAAGGACCTTGTTGCCATAAATGGATCCTGATAGTAGGATCTGTTAACTCTTTTCTAGATTTGAGAAGGAAGAACGTTTGTTGTATAATGTGTGGTGCTACACTTGGCACTAGCAGAGTATTTGGTCCTGCCTGTGCTAATTTGCAGCCACAGGTCTACCCCAGATTTCTGATTATATGGGTTCTGCTCTTCCTCCTCTTTAGGGTCTTATTTGGTTCAATCTCTATCTCTATTTTTAACAAGTTTATCAAAGGTTTTGACTTTATTTAGTATTAATACATTTGTTTGTGGTTTTTTGTTGTTTGTTTTTAAGAAGGAGCACTTTGCTTGTTTTCCTTTTTTCCTTACACCTTCAGTAGTTAAGGGGGTAGCAGTATTGTTCTTGCATGACAGATGGGAGAACAGAAGCAAAGAGGTTTAGTAACTTATCCAGTGCCATATGGGGGTTGCTGTTTCCAGCATTTGTTTGATGTTAGTTATGAACATGGCAGACCAGAAATGAGGATCCATGTTTCCTAAGATACAGTTTAGGGTTATTTCTTTACTTAGTTTTTACCGCCTTTGCCAAATTTCTGTGTTCTGGGCAGCGTCACTTGATAGAATTGATTTTGGTCTAAGAAAAAGCCATTATGACTTTTGGGGAGATGATTGAGAACCCAATGGGAATGTATCAAAAGTTGAGATAGAGACTCAAAAAAAGCAAGAGAATAAAGACTTAAGAGTGAGGCAGTAAATACCTGAGTAGGAAAGGTGCAAAGTTTAGGAATGTATATCGTATAAAGTAGAATGAAAGAGATCTTTACTGGAGGTCCTGTTATAGGACCTGTTATAGGAGGTCCTGTTATAAAGGAAAATCTGATAATAGGAGGATGCTCTCTGAGAAGAGAAGTAAAGGGAAGCAGAGGGATAAATTTGGTAGTATATCAGAGCCTACGTCCAAAGGAAAAACTGTTTGAAAAAACAAACAAACAGTTAATTCATTCCCACAGTTAGCTATGGGGCATGAAAAATGAAACACTAAGCGAATGGGAAGTGCTGACAACATTATCATTATTTTATAGCTCTTGGTATAAAGTATCCCATAGGTAATATTTCCCATCCATAATGAATATCCTTCAATCAGGACAGAAGGGAGGCCAGTGGATCTAGGACACATTAAAAACCTGGTTTCTATTGCTGGAAAAGTTAACTCCTAAGATATCAGTATACAATTTGCAGAACTTTTCCACTTTTCCCCTGTGGTCATAATTGTTGGTGTCATTAATGAAAAGTAAGACCCCTGTGATCTGAGTTGTCTCAGGGTAGAAGCAGCTATGACCTAAGCATTGATTAGTTTAATAGGGCAGTCCCTGAAGAAGCCTGCCTCTACGGTGTACTTTATTTAGCTCCTTAGGAAGTGAGGGTCCCATGGAACCATATAACAGGAATCTACCAGCCCTTTAGTTTAAAAAGAATCTAGAGAGAACATGTTTGTTTAGGGTTTTTTTTTTGGTTTTTGTTTGTTCGTTTGTTTGTTTGTTTTTGTTTTTGAGGCTAGGTCTCTCTATGTTGCCCGGGAAACCACAGACTCTTCGGACTCAAGCGATCCCCAGTCTCAGCCTCCCAGGTAGCTGGGATTACAGGCACGCACCACCATGCCCAGCTATTTCTTGAGACTAGGTGTCCCTATGTTGCCCCAGGCAGGTCTTGAACCTGCTGGGTCAAGCGATTCTGAGTCTCAGCCTCCCATCCTGGGCTTGGGATTAAAGCCCCACGCCACCGTGGCTAACTCTTGTTTAGTATTTTGGTAAAGCATTGTAAGAATCACTCAGGGAGTGATTCTAGAGGTGGTAGACTTTAGGGAACATTTTAGTACAGAAATGAGAAGCTAGGCTGACCCTTTAACAGCAAGTGAGAGTGGACTAAAGGATCAAGAGACTGGCCAGTAAATGAAGCTGAACTGAAGACATGTTGAGATTGTAAGGAGACCTACATCAGAGAAATTCTCTGGAGTTACAGTTTTCCTGACTGTCTGCCTGGATCCTGCTGGTATTTCTCATGTGTTGTGCATTCAAATTCTCAATTGCTCATTGGTATTTCTTATTTTTCATTCTAACTAGCATGGATGAGATAAAGCATATAAAACTTTTAAAGGGATCTTAGCAAAGTATTACCCATGTCCACTGATGTTGTTTAGGAAGGGACTGGCAGGTGGGTCATAGGCAGAACAGGAAAAGTGAGGCCTAATGCTAGCTTCGAAGTGAGAGGGAACACACAGTCCGGTGGGCAGTGGAGAAATATGGCTCCATGTGACACACACCTAAGTCCACATGGGTCATTGCTCATGGTTAGGATTTTGTGGTGCTAGGGAGTAAAAATTGTGGTAAGTCAATGTGGTAAGAATGCGTACATGCATTAGGTCAGCCAGTCAACAAATATCTATTGAGTCATCAAGTCCCAGAAACTGTTTCAGGCACTGGAGATATGGTAGTGGACAAAATTGACAAAGTGTTTTATGTAGGTTACATCCCCGTGGAGATCGTGGCTTATAAATCATCGTGTAATTGCAGGTAGTGGTAAGTGCTTTGAAGTAAAGGAAAACTCAACTTGGGCTGGAGAGTGATGGGGATTCATCATGAGGTATGATGATAAGAGATGTTCTTTGTTAAAAGGAAGAAGTTATTGAGGGAAATTACATACTTAGCCAGAGAAAGAGACAGCAGGATTGGTTTATTTTGAAAGAGAGTTTTCTGTTGAATATGTTACAAGCATGTCTGCTTTTAACGGGATGGAGTGTTTTGGGGGCGGTGTGCACAATTACCAGAGTACCCAGCTGGCTTTGTTGGCTGATGTAGCAAGGTTGACTGTTCTAGCCAAAGTCGAATTTTCCAAGAACTGAGGGAAATTTCGCATTTTAATAGTGGTGGGTGGGTATGACTCTGCCTTCAACCCTGCACATGTGAGCTCATTCTCACTCTCTTTTTTAATGAGAAATTTTCTGAGCTGTAGGCAAAACCCACAGCGTTGGTGTGAGGGCCTGGCAGAGATGCTGCTAGTTTCTGCCATTTCTAAATTTGCATACATGCTGCACAATTGTAGATCCCTAATGTGACCTAGTTTTATTCACTTGGTTTCCTTCCAATACCTAATTTCCTTAACCTGGATATAGATCCATTTAATTTCCCCAACATATGCATATGCTTGTTTGTTTAGTTGTATTTCTCTCTTCTACTAGAAGGTGAATCTACCACTTGAAGCTAGGTTGGGATAAAAAAAATTGCCACTGGAAAGGATTTATTTCCAAAGCATCACTTAAAAGTTCTTTTTGGTTCTGGTTTGCCTGGATACCTCAGTGAATCAACCATTTTCTTTGGAAAGAAAATAGATGTTGAGTCCTCAGATCTCATTGACACCTAAAGAGGACCCTACCTTTTACACCAATTTTTTTTTCCACCAAAGTATGTTTACATGCTTTCCTGACCTGGCTGTTTGGGACCATCCTTTATTCCATTATCCTTCAAGTCTCAACAGTGGTATTTGTCTCTTTTCCTAACTGTATTCTGATAGGACTAAGTCAGAATGAAGGGGGACAGAGCTCTAGGCTAGGTGTCAAGAGATTACCTTGACAGCTCTTATTTGCGACAAATTACCCTGCCTTGTGCCTTAATTTCCCTGTCTGGCTTGCTTGTAGTAGTTCCTTATTGAAACACTTCTGTCTCAAAGACAAGAAACTGTAGTATACTCTTCAGTAATTCAGTCCTTTTCCAGTTAACTGGGTTAGAGAAGTAGGCATTTACTTGCCCTTGAAGTAGGCATAGACCTTGCCCTTGCTTCATTCTCATCTTTCCATCCTGTCCCACCTCACTGGTCAAAGTCTTAACAGATAGCAGATTTAGGCTCTTCATTATAGGGATTCATCATAAGTTGTCAGTGGACAACTTGAAAAACCCCTGATGATGTATTAAGTTACCAAAGGGGAGAGAAGAAAAGGGTTGGGACAGAGAAGGAAAAAGGATTGAGACTGAGCCTGGAAGGAGAGTGACTGTAGTATGGGAATTGTATGAGACTTTGCAATACAGGACAGCTGTTTATCCTTGTCACTGAGAAAGAACTACAGGAAATGGGTCAACACAGGGGAATTTAGATTAGGGAGAGGCTTCCTGAAATTAGTGAAGTTGACCCTGGAGCAGGGTAATAGGGAAACCTTCCTGTTAAGAACTATAAAGAGACCCTGATGGGGACTCTTGTGATGTTTGGCTCCAAGATAAGAACGAACCCTTCTCAGAGGCAGGGGAGTGAAATCTCATAAGCAAAGAAACACACCCTGTGGTATATGAATTTGACCATAGATATTGAGAGGTAAAGAATCCTCAACCACAAATTTGGCACAAATGAAAGAACTTGGGTGCTGGGTGGAACTGTTTTTTTTCATTGTTGATCTGGCAGAACCTTCTTTATCTGAGTAGCTGAGCAGGTTTGAAGCTCATATGAAGCAAGATGGAAGCAAAATACGGGCCACTATGAAGATAGTGACTGTACCAAAATAAAAGTGTGGTAGATATTTGTGTAAATAGTAATATGCTTGACAACATCAAAGGGAGAGGGAAGAGTGACAAAGTGAGAAAACTGGACAGACTCTAGAATCTACTACAAGTTGCTTCACTTGCTGAGTAATTCAGAGGACTTCAAAGAGTGATTCAGAGGATTTCAAATGCTGTTTAGATGTCTGTGAAAAGGAAACTGAAATTGAAAAAGACATCATTGCGACTGAAGGTTTGAGTCCAAGTCATGTACATGCTTTCAACTGGAAAAAGTTGCCCTATTCTGGGCAAATAAGTTTACCAGAACCTTTTGGTTCAAAATAACAATGGATTTTTTGTGGAAGCTGAAGGACAGTGCCTCTTTTCTAGCTTTCACTTCTCTTGGGGGAGAATCTAAAAGTTACATTGGGGAGACTGGGTGTAAGCTGGAGAGCTAGGTCTGTTTAATGCCTAGCCAGTGACTCACTTCTGGCCCATTGTGTGGCCCTGATAGGCCACCCAATGAAACAGCACTCCTAATCCCTTTGAGTTCAGCTTCTAGGGGGAGAGGGGCTCTTGTGTCTAAATTACTCCTCCCACCCACCAGTGCCCTCTCTGTGATTCAAGAAACAATTGCTCTGACTCATAGACAGACCATGTAAGTAGGCCTCTTCCTAGGCAGCAAAGTGATGCCTCATAGAGGATTCTCCCTGCCCCCAAACTGTGACTCTTGTTATACAAAATCCACTCTATCGACATCAAGGTCAGAGCAGTGCTTTTTGTGCTGTGCTATGGAAACTTCCTGTTCTATCAGATTAATTTGGCCTTAAGCATTTGAATCACTTATTTTTCTCTGCCTTCATCCTATCTCCTCTGCCCTTTCCACTCTCCCGACCCTCAAAAAAAAAAAAAAAAAAAAGTCCCTCCAGCCCAGGCTCAGTCATAGGAAGTTCTGTTCTAAGCATCCCCTCTAGATTGATGCCTGACTTCTCACCCCCACTAGGAAACACTCCCTGTTTATACTTTACCAACAGTTTCTGGTTGTCCTTTCAGGAAATGTCAATGACCTTTTTGTGATGGACTTAGAATTGCCATTCTGGTGTAAACAGAATACCTTTAACCTTTCCATGACTATTCTCTTCCTTCCCCCACTGCAGATTGTGGTGCCATGGTCTCAGATCTATCTGTGTGTGTCCAAGTGCTACCTTACTGTGTTAAGAAATAATCATATCCAGGTTGCCTGGGTCCTTCTTATAAGCAGGGACTTGGTGATAGAAAACTGGACCCTACCTTTACACTGCCTGGTTGGCAAAGTAAATATTTGTTAGTGGGAGGTTAAGGAGAGCACCAGGATCCTAAAAGTCCTAAGTTCTGCTCTGGCTAGGCTTCAGAAAGGCTGGTATTCTGAGAGGAGAAGCTCTTAGTAGTTAGGTGCAAAAGGGCGAGGGAAGGGTTATAAAAGTTACAGGTCATTCATCAGAAGGGCTTTAAAAGGGAAAACTGGGATAACTCTGAAATACAATCAACAGAGGATCTTTGGTGCTGATTATGTTTACAAGTTGATTGTTTGACATGTAGTAACAAAGCCTGATGTCTGATGGTCCCTACACTTGTTTTCCTTTGGCATATCAGTCCTCTTTAGTATAACTTGTCTTTCAAAGGGGTACTGTATGACCCATTACTTCAGAATCTAGCCGTGAACTTGCTGAAAATTTCCTCCCTTGTAGCCTCCAGGGTCCTGTCCTTTATTAGAATCCCATATGCAGTAATGTATCATCCAAAAAGGCAGCTTCTCTTCTCTGTTCACTATGTACTGAACCATTTATTCCCCCCCTCTCACATCCTCACTGGCACTGACATGAACCAGATTTTACAGGGGCACTTTTATTCTCTGTATGCACCTGTCAGTGTGAATGTGTTTTCCTCACCTTTCTCTAGAATCTCCATTTGAAAATGTTGTTGTACTTGTACCTTCCTTCTCCCTTTGCTTCTCTGAGTGTGTCAGTCAGGGTCCTATACCAGTTATTTGTATTTGCACACCATGATTGCCCATTTTTTCCCAGGGAGTAAAAGTCTGAAAAGACCTCCTCAACTGAAACTTCCTTTCGAATGCTCTTTCACTCTAGTCAGGTTTATTTGTGTTGATTTAGACAGTTTTGTTTTAATCTAAAGACAGTAGTTCTAAACCAGAGTCAAACTGAAGGTCTCAGGAAAGAAGACTCTATGAAACCCTTTCTGGCTTAGTTCCAAGTTGCCCCTGTTAGAACACTGTAGAGGGCAGTGGATTGGGGGCAAGAAAGCCTTCTCTGTTGTAATCTCCACAGGGCTTCTGTGGGCAGAATTGGACTCCCAGGGAGTTAACAGAACTCACAAAGTTAAATCAAAAGCATCACTACAGGATATATGTTCCTGACTCATGCCAATCTTCTGCCTCATGGCTGTACTTGACTTTCTCCTGCTTCACTAAAAGAACCAGAAGTAAGAAAGTCAGGGGTATTTCTTTCCTTAGCGGTCTCTCCTTGAAAGAGCTGGACTTTCCATCGCTATCATCATGCCAACTTTCCCTGCAGACAAGAAAGGGGCAACCTGCCTAGGGACCCTGTTTTTTGTCTCCAGGTCTTATCTTTGCTAGTCTTGTCAGGAATAGTCACAGGCATTTATTTGGCCTTCCCTCAGGCTTGAGAAATTTGTGCCTTTGTAGGCCCTGGGACCTTGAGGATGTGCTGTAGGTGTAAAGCAGTGATAAAATGGGGAGGGGAAGTGATTATAACTCTGAGTTCCTAGAAATGTCCCCTCAGTGTGTAGGTATGGTCCAGAGTAAGAGGAGCTTCTTATATGCAGCTTCTACTGTTCTTTCCACAATGACTGGAATCACAATATTTCCTAGCCTGGTTGTCCCTGTTTCATGTAGAGGCCTCCAAAATTCATCTTCTTTCCTTGAGTCAGGAAGTAGCTTCAGGCAGAAGGTTCTCTCAGAACTTAATTTATGGCTTGTTTTATCCTTTCTCCCCCACTTTCCCATAAGTAGACCTGCGTGCTAACCATGTTATCCTTCTGTTTCATTTCTCTCCCGTAGGAGAGGCCTGAACCCCCCTCACAGAGTCAAGTCAATCTCCATGACAACTTTCACTGAGCCTGAAGTAGTGTTCCTGCAGTCCCGCGGAAATGAGGTAAGCTCCCACTGACTGAATGCTTGTCAGCTGTAACTGCCCTCTCTGCCAACAGAGCTTTGTCTCAGAATTATAGAAAATGCCTACAGTTTTCTCTTTTGGTCAAGTTTGTCCTATTTTTTAGTATGTAAGTTTGTTTGCCTTGTGTTTGTGTATGTATAGAATCTTTAATTATCCAGGCATGCCTTGAAGATACTGCAGCTTCTGTTCCACATCACCTCTTTAAGGCAAATGCCATAAATAATGCGAGTCACATGGATGTTTTTGGTTTCCTGGTGCCCATAAAATTATGTTCTCACTATTCTGTAGTCTGTTAAGTGAGATAGCATTACATCTGAAACAACAATGCATAGACCTTAATTAAATGTGACACAGAGACAACACAAAGCGAGCACGTGCTGTTGGAAGAAAGGCGCCAGTAGACTTGCTCAATGTAGGGTTGCCACAAACCTTCAATTTGTAAAAACTGCAGTGTCTGCAAAGCACAGTAGGCAAAGTGCAGTAAAACAAGGTATGCCTGTACACATTGTGTTTGTGTCAGCCCCGTCTTGGAGGAATCGGGGTAAAGCAAAACTCTGTAGAGTGTAACACCTGCCATGCAAGCAGGGAAAAGAGTAGGGCCCCACACTGATATTTATTCAGAGTTGACTGGACTGGTCTCTCTGCATAAGCTCTCCTGGGGTCAGCTCTGCTGATTTGAGCCTCAGCAACCCAGGGTTAGTCCGTGTCATTTTTTCTGAATGTGATTTAAACCCCTTCCCAACTGAATCAACTGGTGGGAAGTTGCCATCCTTGTTGTTAACAGTGCCTCTAGTTTATGGGTGATTGACTTACCTGGAGGATGTCCCTGAAACCAAAGCCCTGAAAATTGCCCCTGACCCTACTTCTATTCAACTTTGTCATGGCATTCTATCTTCCTTTAGTAAGTGTGTTAATAATACCTATTCTAAATTTATTTTTATTTCTCTAAGGCATGGCCTCCCCATTAGATGATCAGCTTCATTATATCTCTTTTATAGGAATGCCCACGTCCTCATTCTGTATTCATGCTTAGATATTTGTTGGTGAATAAATTGAAAGTGGTATCATTCCTGGTTCATGCTTTCTACCCCCAACTCCTCTAGGTGTGCAGGAAGATTTGGCTAGGTCTTTTTGATGCTCGGACTTCTTTAATACCAGATTCCAGGGATCCTCAGAAGGTGAAGGAATTCCTCCAGGAAAAATATGAGAAGAAGAGATGGTAAGGAAGAGGAAAAAGATAACTATGGATACCTGTGTCCAAAGCATACTCCATCTGATAGTACAATTTCTAGATTTGAATTTGGAGTTCTCTCAAAGGCTAGACTTGTTTGAATCTGTTTCACGCAGATTAATTTAGGGCTAAATTCTGACTTCAAATAAGAAATAGGAAAGGGCAGCTTGTCCCTAATCAGTAACCTTGCAGATTTGATATCTCCTCTTTTGGGGAGAGAACAGATTGATTGGAGAAGGGAGCTGGGCCTGTGAGAGCTGGATTAGTTTTTATACCTCAGCTGATCTTACATATAAGGGAGGTGACTAGAAGCACTTGTCCTCTAACTTAATGCAGTTAATCCATTTCATTCGCAATTTATACTTAGTCTTTTCCTGATGAGAACAGCATTTTTATTCTCCCTTGAGTTTTCTCTCTCCCAGTGTTACTTTCTATCTTCTGATCTCTGGGGCATTTGTGCTGAGGTGTAACCATAGGGTAGAGAAGAGAATGCACAGAGCAAGGAGGGTGAGTAAAGCAGCATTTTGGAGTCCTTCCTGGGGTATCTAGGTTAAAGAAGACACTTCCAAAGTACAGACTACACACCTAGTAGTGGGAGGGAGGACCTTGAGTAGCAAGTTGAAAAATAGAATGCCTTTTCATCATCTTTATTGCAGGTGTCATTATTTGAAACTCAGATAGTTTGGGGTGCAGGAGGGAAGGGAAGGGAATAGGCATAAGTCAGAGTAAATGAAACATTCTTTCAGAATAACATAAAAGATAGCATCTGATAGTAAAGTAGAAACTCAGATGGGTAGAACTTTGCTAAGTTGCTAAAATTCCCTTCAGTTTAAGAGAGAATTCATAGAGGAAAACGAGAAAGGAATTTGACTTTTCCCACGTGCTTAAGCCAAGCATGGTCATTTTGTCCCTTGCAATTCAACCTTACTATTCTTTCCCAAAGGTACGTCCCCCCAGATCAAGTCAAGGGGCCCACTTATACCAAAGGCAGTGCCTCCACCCCTATCCAGGGCTCCATCCCAGAAGGGAAGCCACTGCGGACACTTTTGGGTGATCCTATGCCGTCTCTCTCAGCTGCTGCCTCCACCTCTAGCCAGGTAACTCTTGGATATGTGCTTCAAGATTATTTTAGGATTTGAGAGATAGGGATGTCTGTGAAAGATGAGGAGGCTACAGCTCCAGGAGACTCTTGGGCTGTACCCCTATATCTCTGGACTACCTTGACTAATAGGTGCTAAAATGTGTAGTTTGGGGATCTGGTGTACCAAGAAGATTGAGTATGAGAAGGACCTGGGCAACTGCTCAGGAAACCTCCATTGAGAGCAGTTTCATATTCTTTCCTCTCCATTGCCTCTCTGGGGTCAGCATGAGAAACCACACAGGGTCCTGGGTCATGTCTGAGATGCCAAGTGTTGCTTCTGATTCCTTCTCCAAGTCCCTCAGTCAGTCTCAGGCACGGACATCCCAGCCCCGGAGCTCTCAGCCACCTCCGCACTCCTCCGTCAAGAAAGCCAGCACTGACCTGCTGGCCGACATTGGTGGAGACCCCTTTGCTGCTCCCCAGATGGCACCAACTTCTGCTGCATTCCCAGCCTTTGGGGGTAAGAGGGGCTCTGGATGAGAACCTTCCTACAGCAGATTTCCCCAAGGAATTCACTCCCTTGGGTGACTAAGTTTCACTTGGTTCCCGCTCTCTTCAGGAACAAAGGTGGTGGTCATTTTGAGGTGTGGCAGCTGGGCAGGCTGGGGACCCTTGGAAGTAGCTTATGTAACACTTTCTCTCTGTATCAAATGGGGTGGGGGCTTATGATGTGTTACATTTCCCTCCCATTTTCCCAAAGATTAGCAGTAATCAGTAAAGAGGCGAATAAAGTGGTATCTAGTGGTATCCCTTTCTCTTTTTCAAGTTTTTTCCCACATACAATTTTTTACAAACTGACCTATCAAAAATGTTAATGCCTCAGGAAGCAAGGAAAATTGATGACATCCCCTTCCCCCTGGATCTTTATCCCAGGCCTTTGCCCTCTCTCAAGAGGACCCTGGATAGGCATGGAGTCATTTTTGACCTTTAGAATTAGTAGATATTGTAGAATGTGTACATTTCCTACATCTCTTATGTATTCCTTTCATTTAGGCCAGACACCTTCCCATGGGGGCTTTGCCAACTTCGATGCCTTTGGCAGTAGCCCTAGCTCTTCTGCATTTGGAAGCATTACTCCAGCTGGCCAAGCCCCATTCCAGGCCCAGCCAACACCCCCAGGTAAACTCTGCCCCAGCAGTGTCCCTTCTCTTGTCCAGTTGCATCCAGTTGTCCACGTCCACACATCAACCTTCACTCACATCTCTACCAAGCTATAGAACTGTGTAGAGGGACAAAAGAGAAAGAAGAACTCCAGGAAAGGATAAGAGGAATCCAGGGAGATTCTTGTCAGGAGGAGAGAGGGCTCTACCATTTTGCTTTTTTGTAAGGAAAATGATGAAAGTTACCATAAGAGTTGTACAGATTGTTTGCTAGAGTTCTGACTGTGAACTATGGAGACCTGACTCCTAGAAAAATTGAGAACAAACATGACCTCCTCTCTAGATTGTTGTGCCAGTGTTTTGTGTTATATACTGCCCAAAGAGGTCCAGAACTGGGTTAGAATGGAAGGTAGTTTCCACAAGTTTTCACCCATCCATCTCAGAGCAAAGAAGCCTATGAAGTCTTTGTTGTGTTGTCTAAGTGGAAGGGATTCTGAAGACTGCCTGCAAACCAGGTTCCTCCCTAAGCTCCCAGTTTTCAGAGTTTTGGGGTTGCTCTTCTTCCTTTGGAGATTCTGGAGACACTGGAGGGCAGCTGGAGCACTGTAAAGACCAGGTAGCTGGGAAAGCCGATGACTTACACTCTTTCTTTCTCCCTCCCAACCTACCCGCCCTTTCCCTTCTGAACCCCATCATTGCCAGCCAGTCGGATGCTAACTGGAAGTTACAGCTTTGGTAAGTTCTTCTTACCCATACCCTACCTGAGGTAGGAGCCTATCTCAGGCCCTCTGATCAGAACTTTGAGGTCCTTCAAATTTAGCCATTTCACTGATGAAGCAGTTAAGCAGTTTGCCTAGTCATGCAACCCACAGAGTGGCAGAGTGGGCCCAGAGCCCAGACTTCTAACCTCCTGCTCTGCCCACAGCCTTTCCTCTGTGCTGCTGCAAACTGGTTGGTAGCTTTTATTTTTGTTATTTTAATTTTTTTTAATTGGGATAAGAGAAATTATATACTGATTAAAAGTCACAAAATTCTCATACCATGAACTTACAAAGTAAGTTTAAAGGGTAGCCTTTCAATTCATAAAGTAAAACCACTAGACACAATGAAAAGTTAATAGACCAACAAAGTGGGAGCTATAGTAGCCTCTGTCATCAGATTAATAAAACAGATGAGAGGCTGGGCACAGTGGCTCGTGCCTGTAAGCTTCAGTCTATGAAGCAGCCGGGGCTAGTGATCGCGGTTCGAGTCCCGCCTGGGGCCCGTAGTGAGACCTAGTTCCAAAAAAATAGCTGGACGTGGTGGCACACGCCTGTAATCCCAGCTACCTGGGAAGCTGAGGCTGGGGATTGCTTGAGTCCGTGGTACCCCGGGCAACGAGAGCCTGCGGTTCCACGGGCAAAAATAGCGAGACCTCGTGTCATAAATAAATAAGTAAGTAAGTAAGTAAGTAAATAAATAAATAAATAAATCAGATGAGAGGAAGAAAGTAGACCATTTGAGTGACAGTTTAACAAGTTTGATCTAATAAATATAAGTAGAGAGTTGTCACCAAAAGACAATATAATTTTCAAATATATAATCCTTTTATAACTTGATTGCACACTAGGAAACAAACAAATCTCCATAAATTGTGACAAGTAAAATTACATAGATTGTATTCTGTATGATAAGAGATATCCTAAACACAGCTTCAGCCTGAGACAGTTTGGGAAAAAACATGACACAGAAAACACAAAAGTTAATAACTATAAATGTTTTTATAATCTACTAACAAGATAAACCAGAATTATGAACAAGGGATGCAAGCAGGTAATATCCAGTTTTTCAGTGTGAATTTGAAAATGTCTTCAACTAATCAGGGAAAATGCAATTCAGGATAAGAATATTTTGCAGCTGGGCATGCAAAAGGTCCAGAACTGGGTTAGAATGGAAGGTAGTTTCCACAAGTTTTCACCCATCCATCTCAGAGCAAAGAAGCCTGAGCGCATGCCTAAAAGTGGCAGCCTAGGAAGCCGCAGCAGGAACCAGGGATCGCAGTTCGAGTCCTGCCAGGGGCAACGTAGTGAGACCTGGTTCTAAAAAATTCGCTGGGCATGGTGGCGCACGTCTGCAATCCCAGCTACCTGGGAAGCTGAGGCTGGGGATTGCTTGCGTCTGTGGTACCCTGGGCAACGTGAGCCTGAGGTTCCATGGGCAAAAATAGCAAGACCTAGTCTCCAAAAAAAAAAAAATAGGTCGGGTATGGTGGCGCATGCCTGTAAGTGGCAGCCTAGGAAGCCACAGCCGGGGCCAAGGATTGCGGTTCGAGTCCCGCTAGGGGCACATAGCAAGACCTAGTTCCAAAAAAATATAGCTGGGCGTGGTGGCGCACACCTGTAATCCCAGCTACCTGGGAAGCTGAGGCTGGGGATTGCTTGAGTCTGTGGTACCCTGGGCAACGTGAACCTGCGGTTCCACAGGCAAAAATAGCTAGACCTAGTCTCAAAAAAAAAAATATATATATATATATGTATATGTATGTATTGCACGTTATATAGACAAAAATTGTGATAATAGCCAGTATTGCTTGGGGAAATAGGTCCTTTTGTGCACTGTGGGTAGGAATGTAAATTGGCACTTGGAATGGAGTTACTAAACAAAACAGCTTATACACAGTTGTTATAAATTGATCCTTTTAGAAATGTGTTCCTAGCACAGTTGATTGCTTTAAATAGTCATCTTAAAGGGCCAATCTTTAAAAAAGGAGAGGAGGGACCTGGAACCATCTTAGTCTGAACCTAGGACAAATCTTTTGTGGACAAAAGGCATTTTCTGGACAAAAAGCAAACAATCTGCAGCCAGAGCCAGCCAGCCTGTGTTGAGGGCTCTTGCCAACGCTTGTGGTGTCCACCTACTGTCTCCATGAAGAAGCAAAGAACTCTACTTGGTAGTTGGGCAAACTGGCTCAGATTGACCAGTTACTTGATCGAAATGGAATGGCTGATAAGTGGCAGAGACCACTCACTTTCTGCCACACCATGGTCACCAGGGTTTCTCTGAGTGTGCCACAAATCATTATCAGGCATGACGGACAGAGATTTTGATAAGTGGTGGGTCTCCTCTGCCAAAACTAGTTGCATTTTTATATTTCTCGAGGGGGGGGGGTTATGGAGAGGAACGTTTTTTAAACTGCAGTTTCCTCTGAGACTGCTGTAAGTCACATTCACAATTCCAGCTGCCCAGAGCAAAACTGGAAGTATACTGGGAGCAAACATAAGGGCAGGTAAGGAAGGATTGCCTCATTTCTGAAGCTGCCCTCTTGTGCAGGCTGCCTACCTTACTGGGCAAGGGATTGCCTACTCTGCCCTCTAGTGTTCACAAGCAGACACAGCACTGCCTGCAGATAGGAGGGCAGCCGGCTCCTTCCCAATTTGGGGGGGATTGAGGGAGGCCCTGGGCCTCACTGAGGGATGCCACCTGACTGAGGGTCCCAGCAGGACTGAAGAGTCTGACGGAAGTAAGGAGCTGCGTTCTCCTAGAAAGTCCACAGACCCCTGACAATCAGGCCAGGGAAGGGCCATATGGAAGATAGGTGAAGTGGGAGCAGAACCTTGCTTTGTTCCTCTAGCAAGCCCAGCAATTGGGGAGGGAGAGTGGCAAGGAAAGTGCTGTCTTCCAGTGCTGGTGCTCCTGATGCAGTAAACCTTTGGAACCTTGAAGCGGGCAAGTACCAGGTCTTCCCTATGGCAACTCAGCTTCTCCAAATTAGAGCCACTCACCACCATTCCAGCTCAGTACCTAGCAGTGGAAGATGCCCTTTCATGAGGGTTTAGAGCACAGAGACTCCAGTTAGAGTTCTGGGAGAAAAGCCCTAAACTTCACTGACAAGAAACCAGACTGAGGTACAAGGGTATCAGGAAGCAATATAAATTTGAAAATCAGCCTCCTTTGCCACCTGTCTTTTCCCTTTTCTTCTTCCTCCTGTCTCTGAGAATAAAAGTGAAGCTTCCCATTCATCCTTTCCCATTTTCTGCAGGGTCTTGTGCTATCAATTTCTTGCTGGGTTTCATCTTCACTTCTGCTGGTATAGTCCCTTTTCCCACAAATACACTTAAGAGTTGCCCACCCCAAAAAATGTGTTCACAATCCTCAGCCATGGTCTCTGTTGTCTTACCTTCTGGGAGTCCAATAGCCTTCTTACTTGTTTTTCAAATTGTCCTCTTTTCCCTTTTTTACACAAAACATTTTATGTTTTGATATACTATTCCACACCTTTTTCACCTTTTTTTTTAACTTAACAGTGGCATTAACTCTTACCAGTACAGTGAGTGCTTTTTCATTCTCCTTTATAGATACACAGTAGCCCACTGTATGTATATACTATATTTAATCATCTCTTACTGATGAACTCTTCCTGCCATTAAACAGTACTGCCGTTAATAACCCTGTATGTGTCATGTTTTGCACATTTGCAAGGTACATGTATAAGAAAATTACCAACATGGAGTTGGTCTAATGGGGACAGTTGATCCGGAAATAAAAATAGCTCACTACAAGTATGTCAAGTGCTGTGAAGAAGAAAGAGAGCAAGGTGCCAGGAGAGAAAAAGCAGGATCAAATTCACATTTCTGGGGCAGTAGAGGTTCATGCAAAGACCTGGTTCTGTTGAGCCTAATGGACAAGAAGGTGTTAGCTGGCCAAGATCTTAGGGCACGGAGAGGGTAGGCTCTCCTTCAAGGCAGAGGTGGGACTTGGGGAAAGGCTACTACTGAGGATGGGGGAGAGACCTTGTTAATATTTGAGCCAGCATCATGTTTCCTTTGAGATCTGGTCTTTCACTGGCTCTGGAAGTAGTTTCTTTTCCCCAAAGTATTAAATACCACATTTCTGTCACCAAAAGACAACTTTCAGAACACATTTACTTATCAGAGAGTCTTTACAACCAGAAAAAAGTGGGCTCAGGAGTGTGAAATGGCAGCAGATAGCACCACGACCGCTACAGTCCAGTTCTGACTGCCTGTGTGGGTCTTCAGCCCGCCCTGGCCACCAGCCTGTGACTAGCACTACAAAGTGGGTTTCCCTCAGTATAAGGTGTCTTCCAGCTCTCAGAAACAAAGCCTTTTCCTTCTGTAGCTTCATTTTACCTTCACAACTGCCCAAAGTGAATGAAAGGGTCCGCTGATAGAACAAAATTTTCTGAACACAATAGGGCCCAGGCCTCTTCTCATGAGATGATTGAGCAGCTTTGTGAGCCTCCCATGTGGGCGTGCCTTTGCACTGCTTTTTAGGCTCGAAGAGCAGGTAGGACAGGAGAATCTTGCAGTTGACATGGCACAATCACATGTGCCCACCCTGATCTAAACCTGTAGTGTCAGGGTGACCTCCCGGGAGGGAGGTCCTCAGGGGGAGAAGGAACTGGTGGTGGATAATCCTCCTTTCCCCATGCCTTGTCCGCGTCCCATAATCTCTAGGTTATCCTAGGGCCTTTTCTGCCCTTCCAGTGCCTTCCCCACCTGTTTTCCTGCCCCTTTATATGGCTGACCCATAAATGGAAATGCTGGTTGGAGAAAAAAACTCCCCTCTCGAAAAAAAAAAATGGGATATGTACACCTAACTAGAACAGGAGGGATGATGGTGTGACATAAGCTCCTTAGGAGGAACGTGAGCACTGAGGAGACTGGGAAGGGTTGACTTGCCATATTGCCCTGACTTCTTGGTAGAAGATCAAGGACTGGCTCATAGCATCTCATGGGCACCTCTCATGCCATCACTCCACTCCTCCACCAGACCTTACCTCCATCTCTCCTGCCCCTTCCTCTGGTCTCACCAATTCTGTCTTCCTGTGATTGCCCAGGGAGCAGCCAGATGACTCCATTTGGTGCCTCTCCTCTTGCACCTGCCAGTCAGCCCAACAGTCTTGCAGATATGGGCAGCCTTCTGGGACCTGGGGCATCAGCTGGAGGGATCCCTAGCAGGTAGGTCCAGACATCGGGGAATTTGCCATAGAACTCGCTAGCTATGAAGGGCAGGCGAGCTGGTTGAGAAGCCCTGCCTTGCCTTTTCCCAGCCCCTCAGCTGCTCCTGTCTGGCAGGACAGGGCCTGCCACCTCCTGGCTCCCTTCCCAGCTTGTCTCCCTGGTCCTGGGAGATGTGCATGCCGACTTGTCTCCCCATACCGCAGCGTCTTCGGGATGACCAGCCAGGTCCCCGTGCTCCAGTCGGCTGCGCCTGGTGGAGGCGGCAACGCAGGGCTCACCTTCGGAGGTGAGTCTCTTCTGTGAGACCCAGGAAGGGGACCCAAGATGAAGAGGAAATTGGGGACTCTGGGCAGGGAGGAGAGAGAGGCGATTTAGAGAAATGTTTAGCTTCCACAGCAGTAAACAAATGGAAAAAAATATAACACTCCCCCCACTGCTATTCCATTTCATCCTGAGCAGCCTACACCAACCCTTTCACGGGACCTGCAGCCCACCCGCAACTGCCTTCCACCAACCCCTTCCAGCCCAATGGCTTGGCTGCAGGTAAGCCTCCCTGACTCGCCCTGCCTTCCTGCCTCCCTCACATACCATCAGGGGGAGCAGCAGGTAGCCTCAGCTGGCTTGGGGTTCTTCCAAAACTGCCTGCCCATTCTGCACCTGGCTTGCCCATTGTGATTTCCAGGCCGCCTAGTGGGCAAAAAAGGGAGCCGCGCTCCAGAATTTCTGAAGACAGACTCACTAGTTCTGAAGGTTGCTTTGGTGCTGACTGATCATGGCTACTTTCTCCAGCAGGCCCCTCTGGGAGCCCAGCCTCTTTCCTCCCTGAGCCACCTGAAACCATGACCCCTGTCCCCTGCTGTGCAGCCCTAGCCTGTGTTCTCTGACCCTTCCCTCCCAAGCCTCACACCCCACCTTTTTTTTGGGGGGGGGGGCCCGGGGGTTCTAAAAAGCCTTGATGGGGGATAGGGAGGAAAAAAATGAAAAAAAAAATATAAAGCCTTGAGGTCAGGCAGGGGGGAGAATAATAGCTTCCAGGGCTGAAACTGTGGCAGTCCCAGTGCTGATGACTTGACATGTATGATTTAATTCTCCCAGCAACCCTGGGAAATGAGAGGGAGAGGGCGGAGGCATCAAGAGTAATCATCTGCTTTAAATTGTGCAGTTTCATAGGGAAGAGAAAGCTGACCCTTTTCCCCTGCCCTGCCTGGGCCATCCCACCATAGGCAGGTTTGGTAGGTTGATGGGAGCTGATGAGTTCCGAGGCTCACTTCTGGGTACCTCCGGTTAGGGAGAAACTCTACCCCATTTCCCCTTCTGGAAGGGACTTCGGAGAACCTTTCTTCAGCTTGTCTCCCAGAACTCTCCTGAGACCCATGTCTCTCCACAGGGCCTGGTTTTGGGATGAGCAGTGCTGGGCCTGCCTTCCCCCAGACAGTACCACCCACCGGGGTGTTTGCCAGCACTTTCCCACCACCACTGTTTCCCCCACAGGCCTCCATGACTCTGCAGCAGAATGGTAAGGCACTCAGCCCACAACCTCTTTCATGCCCCCACTACCACAGGGGCTCTGTGTCTGGCGTATACCCACCCTAGTATATGCCACCCTAGCTCAGTCCCTCTGGCCCAGTAGGGGGAATCCAGAAAACACAGACCTGCCTGTGTTCTCCAACTCTGATCCATTTCTTTCTTGGGTTGAGGAAGGTCACCCTGTCTGTCTACCATCTTAGGCAGTGCCTGCTCTGCAGCGAGGTGGGGGTGGGCAGAGCTGCTCAATACCAGCAAGGGTCAGGCTCCTGTCAACAGAGGTTTGCTTTTGCTTTTTGCTTCCCAGGCTCTTCCTTCAGTGACTTAGGATCAGCCAAGCTGGGGCAGAGGCCACTGAGCCAGCCAGTTGGGATCTCCACCAACCCCTTCATGGTGAGTGCCAAGGACCATTGGGCGTTGGGACAGAATCTTCCAGAAGAGACCCATGTAAAGCCCCTTCTTCCTGACAGACATTCTGCCTTGTCTGTCAGGGATGAGTGGGTTAGTTCTTAGGTCTCTGCTCTTTGGCCTTGCACCTCTTACTGTCCCCCAACCCTTCTACTTACCTCTTAGCCCCCTCATTTCCTTCTCCCCTGGCATAGTCATTCTGGGGGCAAACGAAATCCTGAGCTGTAGTTCTTTGTTGGTCTCCAGCCTTCCTCCCCTAATCTAACAACTTCTTTTTTTCTTTCCAGACTGGATCCTCATCAAGCCCATTTGCCTCCAAGCCTCCCACCACCAACCCCTTCTTGTAGCACTGTGTCCTGGGGGACCTCATCCCTGCTCTCTGGGACCCCTCTACCCCTTGGAGCTCTGGTGACCACTTGCCTATGGCATTTCTGTGGCTCTGAGACCAGAGTGGGCTTTCTTTTGCAGGGAGAGGTCTTGGGGATGGCGAGGTGCTAATGCTTTGCTTGGGGCTTGTAGATCAAAGGGCAGCTTTGTGGGTTCCCTGCCCCCCAAAGCTTCCTCTCTTCCCTCCAGCCCCTTCCCAGGGAAAGGTCCCAGGAGGAGAGAAGGCAGGACCTGGCCTAGAGGAGCAGTGGTGTTTGATTTGTCAAATTATTAATTATGACGACATAGCCTTCTCCCTCTCCTGCCCTCAGTGCACATGTCACTCCCAGCTCCGGGTGGAAGGAGCTGTGTATACAGTGACCCGTGCTCCCCTGGGGGAACAGCTCTTCCCATGCCCTGCTTCCCAGGCTTTCACCTCCAGGACAGAAGCCAGTGGGGAAAGTAGGACAAAGGTGGAGATGAGGCAGGTCTTGGCATGAGGCACTGATCAGACAGGCCGAGAAGGCCTGGGCAGCCAGTGTGCCCTTGGTACCCTGGCTCACGCTGGCACACCCTTTTCTCCCCATACCTACCAGGCAAAGAGGCTTTGATGGTTTTGTTTCCCCAGCTCCCTCCCTCATCCTGGGTCTCAGGATGGATAGTTTTACCTGCATACTGTCACTCACCAAACTCCCATCAAGCACTTTAGTTAGCTGTGGTGTCAGGTTTGGATACCAGTGTTTTATATTTATACATAGAGAGTTTTCTAATATAGCCTATTATATAAAGATATATATATATATATATACACGCACACACACACACTCACACTCACATACATAGAGAATTATTATTCAGGCACCATTCTTCTCCCAGACAGCTCTTTTACTCGGGGAGCCAGTGGAGTCCCCATCTGTGCCTAGACCAGCAAAGCCTAGCTCCAGGGGGTGGGAGGGAGGAGGGCAACCACATGTCCCGACTACCCCAGAGCCCAGGCTTTTCCAGAGAAAGGTTTTGTGCAATTGGCTGTTTTTCATTTTCCCATGTGCCTCCCCTGCCCCTGAATCTCTGCACCAAAGCTGTCACAGGCAGTGTTGGGGAAAAAACAAAACAAAACTGCATTTGAAAGAAAAAAGAAAATGTCTCTCCTGGTTTTGCTTTGGGCCAGTGTGAGGGGCCTCCTGTCAGTCCACATGACTGGTCCTGGGCGGCCTGAGTCCTGATGATGCCAAGAACAGAACTCACTACCAGACAGCCAGCCCCTGTGTGAACTGGAGTCCTGCATTAGTTGGCTAGTTCTGGGCAGGAGTAGGTAGCCTAGTGGGGGGAGGGGCATGTCCACCTGCTTGGGGTGGGCAGAAGCGTTAGCTAAGTGCCAGGCTGGAGGAGATGGAGTAGACCACTCCCTGATCTGGTCCCATGCGTGCGTTCTTAGCTGGTTCCCAGAGTCTGTACCTGAGGATGTTGTGTCAACAGCTGTGGTGTCTGGGTTGTTTGTGTGGTGACAAAACAGCTGGCTTGGGTTAAACACCTTGCCCGATTAAGGAGGGGCCCAGGAATCAGCCTCCCTCTTCCACTGTTGCCCAGAAACTCCTGACCCTTTTGCTGTTCATTCTTGGGATTTCTCTGGGTCATTCCACCTAATGAGCATTAACAGCTAACAGCAAGAGGAAATGGGAACTGTGTTGTCACTTTATTTACTTTGAGGATTTTTCTGGAAATGCCTCCAGCTGCTGCTATTTGTCCAGCCAGGCATGGTCTCCCCACCTTTCCCAAGGCTCAGTGCCCAGCCTGTCTTATGTCTGTGTTCCCTCATTCTCAGTTTCTCCGTTTCCTAGCGGTCTCTCCCAGGGTAGATGGCCCTCTTTTTCTCTCCTAAATTCATCCTGTTCTTGGTTCCCTCCTCTGCCACCCTTGCTGAACTCTGTCCTCCTGATTTCTGTTTCCCATTTTCTGCTTCAAGCCAGGAAGGAAAGGGAAGCTGCAATCCCTTGTGTGTGGTGGGGGGAGGGGCTTTTCTTACCCAGCACCAGCCACCCCTCCTTTCCTAACCTAAAACATTGAAACTTAAAGGACTCAAAGTTGCTATCCTCTTACTGTTTCTCACACTCCTGGGCCCTGATCTTCCATGCACAACTGCCTCCCAGTCCCTCTGTCCCATATGGATTCCAGCCAGCTCACTGGCCAGTGCTGGATGACCCCTGCTGGGTCAGCCTTAGATCTCAGGGCAGAAAAAGCAAGAGTTCCAGGGCATAGGCCAAGTTCAGGACTGCAGCTGCCTCTCTTGGCATGGAACAGCCACAGAGGCTGTTCAGCCATCAGACCTCTCCAGGCAAGTGCAAAGAATGGAAAAATCCCTGGTCAGAAAATTCTAAATGATTCCTCCTGCCCCACCCTGCCCCGTGTTGCAAGTCTGAACCCTGCTGCAAGCACCCCATGGGGCTGGAGAGACCCAGGTTCCCACCAGGCTACTGATCAGATCCTTGTGTCCCCCTGGCCAATGCTGTCACTGCTCTGCAGACAGCAGTCCCTGGCTTGGCTCCAACCAGCAGGCCATCAGCAGTAGCCCCAGTGGATGAGGAAGCAGGAGCCAACCCCTGGGGCCTCTGTGTAAAGCTTGAGCACAGTGGAAACCTGGGAGCCCTGGAAGGCTGTAAGAAAAGGGGATCTCTTTCAACAACTCCCCCCCAACCTCTCCACACAGCTCAGAGGAATGAGGGCTCAGGACAGGGAAGGAGGGGCACCCAGGACACCCTGGCCCCTAGTATAGGAACCTAGCTTCCTATAGGTTCCTCTCCTGTCAAAAGATTCTTCTAGAGGACTTAGTATTTGGAAAGCCCATCCCACATGTACCTGGCATGGGAATATACAGGTAGAACCCTCAGGTTGAGGAAAGTCAACCAGCAGAGCTGAGGTTCTGCCATTTCCTGTCTCTGTGGAACAACTTGTGTTACTAGGGTAACGGACTAAAATAAATCTTGTCTGGCTAAGGTCAAGGGCAGGGTTGTTGCTAGAGCAACTGATTAGGCCAGCTCTTTGGTTCCAGGCTTCTCCTGGTACCCAGCAGCTAAATCACCTGGCACTGATTACCCACCCACTTTCCGACAGTTATTTCCCTAGAACCCAGATGTTTGGTTCCTTGCTCAGTCCTGCTGGAGATGGGAAGCCCTGCCCTCCCTGCTCAAGCTGCCTGGCTCCTCTGAGAAGTGGGCTCTCTGGCTTTAGTTCTCTGAGTCTCACTCCTCACCCGATTCTGCTCTTCCTCAGTTACCTTTGAGAGGAGCCTCTCACAGCCTCCCCCTTCAGGTATGTCTTTCTTGCCATCAGAGTGGTATCACTGTATGAAGAGGTCCGCTAAAGTCCACACTAGTGTTGGTGGGTTTGGGGTGCGGAGTGTGCCCTGATGCACCAGCCCCACCCACCCAGCAGTTACCACCAGACCTTGGAAGGGGCAGCTGTGAGGCATAAAATCCTCTGAATCTCAACCCCATGTCCAGTCTCAGGATTCATGGGCCAGGTACCTCCAGCAGCTGCACTTCTCATCCAGAGCCTTCAGCTAGCCTACCTGGTGGTGAGGAAGGGTCAAGGGCCCATGGGGCCAGAAAGAGGGAAGTGCCATTGGAGTCTTCCATGGTCTCCTTCAGCGGCTGCCTAGCTGGGGTTCTGTGTACAGGGTGACCATTGCAAAAGTTGGCTTCCCCCGAGTCACCTATCACCTCGAAACGCAAGGGAAGCTCCTCTGAAATCAGCACAGCCCCGTGCCCAGCGCCTTGGCTCCGAGGATTACTTGGGGAAGGAGTGCGCAGAACTATTCCTGGCTGAGACTGGGACACGCTGCTGGACGTTAAAGAGCCGGAGTGGGAAGGAGCGGGAGGCTGGAAGCGGTGTTGCTGTAAGGGTGGCCGACCTGAGTGCCGTGCCGCCTGGTCACCAGGACTGCGGAGGGCACTTCCTCGGGCATGATCGCTACAATTTCATTTACATTTGCCTCTCAACGGCTTTCTTCGCAGACGGCTCCAAAGAGTAGCAAATCCCAGACCCTCAAACACTCCCCGCCCCTGCTAGCAGCTCACTCGGAGAGAGGGGTGGAGTTCGCCTCCTAGACTTGCCAACTCTTAGCCAGGCCGTCCCCACGGCCTGGCGGCCAGCGCCGGGGCGCGCGAGGGTTAACCTCGCGGGGGTGTGGACTCCGGGGCGGTTGTGGGAGGGAAGGGAGAGGAGGCGAAGGGAGGCGGGGTAGCCGGTCAGGGTCGAGCTTCTAAGGCTTTGGGAGTCCCGGTGTTGCGGGCCTCCGGGCAGCCACCGAGCGCACGCTGTGCTGTGCGCAGCGAGAGATCACTGCAGACCCCTGGCCCAAACTCCAAGTCGGGAGCAGGGCGAGACTGGGAATCAGACGGGTCGCAGCCTAACAGGGCTCTTCCCGGACCGGGACCGCCACCTTCACCCCTCGGCTGGCCTCGCCCCGGTTCCTCCTCCCCTTCTTCGGCCACTTATTGCCGGAGGTCCGGCATGAAGCCCGGAGGCGGCAGCCCCGCGGCGAGCCCGGAATCCGAGTCGGCCACCGGGCTCCCGGGCCCGCCACTGCCCTGGGCCAGCCCGGCTGACGTGCGGCTCTGCGGCCACCTGCGGAAACAGAAGTCCCGGCGACGCCGCTTCTTCGTGCTCCGCAACGACCCGCCGCGCCTGGAGTGCTACGAGAGCGAGAAGAAGTTCCGCGGCGGTGAAGCGCGGCCCAAGCTCAGCGTGAGCCTGGCGGGCGCGTGCACCATCAGCAAGCGCGTGGACGCGCGCCGGCGCCTCCTGATCGTCCTGTACACGCGCGACCGCTGCCTGGGCGTGGCGGCGGCCAGCGAGGCGGAGCAGCAGGCGTGGTACAGCGCCCTGCTGGAGGTGCGCGCCGCCGCGGCGGGTGAGGCCCGAGCAGCGGGCGGGCGGAGACCGGGCTGGGGGCGCGGGGGCGGGCATCGGGCGCGTCTAATTCCTAGACTGTCCCTCCACTAAATCGCCGAAATCGAGTTCTAACTTGAAGCGTCCACACGTTCTCTCGGAGCCCAGCGACTCCGACCTTCTGACCCAGACGTTTCCGTGTCCAACCCAATCTCTCTCCAGGTCCGAGCTCTCACGAGGACCCCGGGACCTGGCTCCTCGCTCCGTTTCAGGACGTCTGGCCTGTGACGCTGCGGCCCAAGGGGCTGGGGCGCGCGCGAGGCTTGGGCAGCGGCGGCTACCGCTTGTGCCTGGGTTCGGGGATACTAAGTCTGTTGCGGAAGCCCAGGCGCAGAGATTCTGAGGACGCCGGGGCATTGCCGCCGCCGCCTGCCCTGCGCTTGTCTCTGCTCAGTGTGCGCCGCTGCGGGCATGCAGACGCTTTCTTCTTCCTGGAGCTTGGTCGCTCAGCGCCCACGGGCCCTGGGGAATTGTGGCTGCAGGCGCCCGACGCCGTGGTAGCCCAGAGCATACACGAAACCGTCCTAGCCGCCATGAAGCGACTCGGGGACGGCGGTACGGGTGGCAGGGTTGAGCCAAGGGATCCCCCCACAAGCGCCTCCCGACTGTCGGTCCCCCCACCTTGTGAGACCCTGACCTCTGCCCGGCCTAGCGTCCTGACACGTGAAGAGTGCGTGGGCGAGAGTAAGCCAGCAACGCTACAGCCCCGGTCGACTCCGGGTGCAGCAGCCTCATACTCTGAGGGGCTAGAGGGGGCTGGGGGCTACATAAGTATGGGAGCCCAGAGTGACTATGAGCCCATGGGGGGAGGCCAAGCGGGCGGCTACATGGTGATGGCGCCCCCAAGTCTTCGACTGGTGGCTGCCAACGCCACTCCCCATCAGCTACTCCAGGAACGGGGGGCCACCGAGTATGTGCCCATGAGCCGCTTCCCGCCAGAGTCCTTTTCCTCGAGCTCCCTGCCGCCTTCCTCCAAGCCCGGAGCTGGTAAGTCGGGCCCCTGTCCCAAGGACAAATGGGGGTCGGCAGGAACTCAGCCCTGCCTGCAACTGCGGTCTGAGCTAGCAGGCGAGTACGTGAGCATAGAATACACAGCCCCGAACTATGTAGGAATGGGCACTGCTAAACCAGCGCCCCCCGACGGCCGTCTCAACTACATCGACCTGGAGCTGGTCCCGCCCCTAGAGGCACGATGTGACACCCCTGGGAACAGCAGGCTCAGCTATGCCCGCATCAAGTTCCAGAACCTCAGGGAGGCAAAGGTGAGGAGACTGAGGGACTGGAGCGGGATGCAAAGAAAACGGGGCAAAGTTACCAAAGCCTTCCAGCTCACTGCCCTCACCTCACCAACAGTCCCCTGACCAAAGGGCTCTGGGGCCTTGATACACTTAGATCTGGGCTCCAGAGCCCCTGAACCATCCCTGAGAGGCCTATCCTGCATTTTCCAGGTATGGCACCTGAGAAATATTCAGGGGAAGGTTCACCGAGAATTTTTAATGTGTCAAAAAAATAAAACACCCAATAAAAGACTTCTCCAGTCAAAGCCCTGATCCTCTCTGTCTCCCCTACAGAGTTCCTACAGCATTAGTGCAGAGTCTCAGATGGGCATTGGCCCCCATCCTGCCTCCAATGATGCCTCCACATGGACCCATCCCCCCCCATCCACACCTGCAGTACCTGCCTTGTGAGGACAAGGAATCAAAGCAACTCTTCACACTAGGGCTGAACTCCTGGGACTCCAGTGCAAGAGGAATGAAAGCACCAATCTTACCACTAGTGTCCCCCCAAAGTGGTGTAACACCCCCTACTCCATATTCTGCCTCTCCTGATGCCAGCCACAGGCTCACACAACCCTTCTCCCTGGCTGACAACTGATGGCTACTTACTTTCTATAGTCAGGGGGAGTATACTATGGACTGTCCCTTCCCCACAATTAAAAGATGTTGCTTGATCAACCTGGAAAAGTCTTAGATCCTTCAATGTGCCTACCCCACTGTAGGGAGTAGCCAAAGCAGAGGTGAAGAGACCGCATCCTTGCCCCCTCCCCAACCCCCACTCCCCCACCCCTGCCCATGCCCCGCTGCTACCCACCACAAGAAACCTGTTTGCAAACTAACAATTTTAATGTCAACAACAGAAACTGCCTAGAGGAACATGGGGCCCACTCTGCCCCCAGGAGAGTCATGGACAATGGGTACCTGGGAACTAAGGAAGAGCTGGATCAGTGAAGTGAGAACAGTTACCACTGGAGCCTGGGGATTCAGAAACAGGGTTCTGGGAGGCATCAGAGGTTGTGGGAGCCCCTGAGGAGGCAGAGGAACTGGGTCTTGGCTCCCCCTGGCTCATCTGCAGAAGGCCAGTGAGGGCAATCAGCTCAGGCCCACTGAGCCAGGCAGTAGAGCAGTCAGCAGTTGGTGTGGGAAGGACACAAGGAGACATGACAGGGGGAGGGAGCTGCAGCTTCAGAGAGCCCATCACCTGAGGAGAGAGGAGGCAGAAGTGGTTCCTTCCAAGCCCAGTATGGAGGCAGAGGTGAGGGCAGGTAGGAAGAGTGCTCACCTGCTGAGGGGCCTCAGACAGGTACAAGGGAACACGCTGCCCACGAGGCAACAGAGGGTCTGCAAAAAAGACATCTTCACAGCACATCACGGGGAACCCTGAGGAGGAGAGGCTGCTAGGGTGGTAGGCTGGAGGTCCCTCACTCTAGTGCCCAAGGGGACTGAGAAAACAGAAGTACCTGCATCTCTGGACACCTGCTCTCTATTCTGATATCCTGTACTGGGCATCTGGGGCCTGAGGCACCTTCCTGAGGCAGCCTCATAGAGAGGCCAGAATGAGGGATGACACAAGGTTCGACCTGAGAATGAGGCTCCAGAAGAACTGCTAGGTCTCTGTGGAG
>PVHY01014622.1:0-38026 GCA_004024945.1 Uropsilus gracilis | reverse complement strand
GCAAATCATTTCTTTGGTGATTTCTGGAGATTGTCCTTTCTTTGTTGGCAATGGATTACTTCCTGTAGGGCTTGCTTGCATGTTTAAAGTTTTTCTCCTTACTGTGTTTTGCTTTCGAACCTGTTCTACATATTGAGAACCCATGGATCTTGTGTTGGTTGGCATGTTGATGGGAGTGTATTCCAGGTTGAAAGTAGATCTGTACTTTAGCTTAGTTTAGTGATTTGCGATGGCGCCGCTTGCGGCGCCGGCGCCTATGACCTTCAGCAGCTATGTACCTGAGGGTCGTCCAGATGGGCGGGTCTCCGGAGGAATGTGGAGGCGGGGCTTGGCTCCCAGGGGCGGCGGGGGTGGCGGGCGGCGAGGGGGGTGGCTCCCAGTGGAGGTGGAGATGGCGTGTGGTGAGGGAGTCCCTCCCAGGGGCTGGAGCCAGCACCTATGACCTTCAGCAGCTATGTACCTGAGGGTCGTCCAGATGGGCGGGTCTCCGGAGGAACGTGGAGGCGGGGCTTGGCTCCCCGGGGCGACAGGGGTGGCGGGCGTCGAGGGGGGTCGTTCCCAGGGGCGGCGGATGTGTCGTGTGGCGAGGGGGTCCCTCCCAGGGGCTGGACTCTCCCACTTTTTATTAACCCTTTTAACATTCACTTCCAGCTGATTTAGGCCTTTCAGGCCAACCAGCTGTGTTTTCAGCGAGAAACCTTTTGAATTCAATCACACTCCAATGGGTGCAGTATACATTTTTATGGTCTTCCCATTTTTATGGTCTTACGTTCATGTTTATTGATGAAACACTATGTGGTTTATACTTCATTGGGTTGAAAATGATATAGTCCATATCACCCACTGATTGTAACTCATGATTTCTCCCACGTGCTGTTAACTCTTCTTTCATTCAAATTCCTCTTATTAGGGCTTTCTGGCCATAACGCAGTGTTTTCAGGGAGAAAACTCCTGAATTCAATCAGACACCTAAGAGTGCTTTATATCTCTTTCTGTACATCTCTCTGTAATTTGATGATCATAGTAGAAATCTCTCTGTTTCGCACTTCATGGTGTAGAAAGGATATATCCATATAACACACAGATCTTAAGTCATGATTTGTCCCACTTGTTAAAACGCTTTTTTCATCAAATTCCTGCTTTTAGGCCTTTCAGGCCAACACAGTGTTTTCAGCTAGAAATCTCCTGAATTCAATCAGATTCCAAAGGGTGCAGTATATGTCATTCTGTGACTATAAAGTTTTTTGATGATCATAGATGAGATCTCTATGCTTTACACTTCATGGGTAGAAGAGATTATAAGTCCATATGACCCATAGATCTTAAGTCATGATTTCTCCCACTTGTTATTAACCCTTTTTCCATTCAAATTCCTTCTGGTTTAGGTTTCAGTCCAACAGGTATTGTTTTCCGGGAAAACCTCCTGAATTCAATCAGATTCCAAAGGGGGAAGTATAGGTTTTTCTGTGACTTCTCTGTACTTTGACAATCATAAATGAAATCTATGTTTTACACTTCATGGAATAGAAAGGATATAAGTGCAAATGTCCCACAGATCTTAAGTCATGATTACTCCAACTTGTTATTAACACTTTTTTCATTCAAATTCGTTCTGATATTGGCCTTTCAGTAAAACAGGTATTGTATTCAGTGAGAAAACTGGTGAATTCAATCAATATCCAAGAATGCAGAATATTTCTTTATGGAACTTCCCTGTACGTTGATGTTTATAGATGATATCTCTCTAGGTTTTACACATCATGAATAGAAAAGGATATAAGTCCATATCACCACAGGTATTAACTCATATTTTCTCCAACTTGTTATTAAACCTTCTTTCTTCAAATTTTCTTATTTAGGACTTTCAGCGTATAAGTAAGTGTTTCAGGGAGAAAACCCTGAATTCAATCAGATGCCTAATGGTGAATTATATATCATTTTGTGATTTTCCATACTTTGATGATTATAGTTGAAATCTATGTTCTACACTTCATGGAGTAGAAACGGATATAACTTCATATCACCCACAGATCTTAAGTTATTTTTTTCTCCCTCTTGTTATTAACCCTTTTTTCATTCAAATTACTACTGATTTAGGCCTTTCAGTCCAACAGGCAGTGTTGTCAGCGAGAAACATCCTGAATTCAATCAGACTCCAAGGGTGCAGTATATATCTTTCTGTGACTTCTCTATACTTTGATGATCATAGATGAAATTTATGTTTTATACTTCATGAGGTAGAAATGGATAAATTCCATATCACCCACAGACCTAAAGTCATGATTTCTACCACTTTTTGTTAACCCTTTTTTCATTCAAATTCCTGCTGATTTAGGCCTCTCAGGCGATCAGGCAGTGTTTTCAGCGAGAAACCTTGTGAATTCAATCACACTCCAAAGGGTGCAGTATATATCTTTATGGAACTTCCCTGTACATTGATGTTTATAGATGAAATCTCTATTTTTACACTTCATGGAGTAGAAAAATATGTATGTCAATATCACCCACAGGTCTTAACTCATGATTTCTCCCACTTTTGATAAACCCTGCTTTCATTCAAATACCTCTTATTTAGGCCTTTCAGGCCATAAAGCAGTGTGCTCATGAGAAAACTCCCGAATTCAATCAGACTCCTAAGATTACATTGCATTCATTAAAATTCAGGCTGGTTTAGGCCTTTCAGTCAACAGGCATTGTTTTCAGCTAGAAACCTTATGAATTCAATCAGACAACAAAGGGTGCAATATAATCTTTCTGTGACTTCTCTGTACTCTGATGATCATAGATAAAAACTCTGTTTTACACTTCATGGGGTAGAAAAGGATATAAGTCCATATAACCCTCAGTTCTTACGTCATGATTTGGCCCACTTGCTAAAATACTTTTTTCATTCAAATTCCTGCTATTTAGGCCTTTCAGGCCAACAGGCAGTGCTTTCAGCGAGAAAACTCCTGAATTCAATCAGATTCAAAAGGGTGCAGTATACATTTTTCTGTGACTACTCTGTTCTTTGATGATCACAGATGAGATCTCTTTATGTTTTATACTTCATGGGCGTGAAAAGGATATAAGTCCATATCACACACATAGATCTTAAGTCATGATTTCCCACTTGTTATTAACCCTTTTTAAATTCAAATTCCTGCTGGTTTATGCCTTTCAGGCCAACAGGCAGTGTTTTCAGGGTGAAAACTATTGAATTTAATCACACACCAATGGGTGCAGTATATATTTCTATGGAACTTCCTTGTAAACTGATGTTTACTGTTGAAATGTCTCTATGTTTTACATTTCCTGGGATAGAAAAGGATATAATTCCATTTCACCCACAGAGCATACGTCATGATTTCTCCCACTATTTTTTAACCCTTTTTGTTCAAATTCCTGCTTATTTAGTCCTTTCAGTCCAACAGGCAGTGTTTTCATCGAGAAACCACCTGAATTCAATCAGACTCCAAAGGATGCAGTATATATATTTCTGTGACTTCTCTTTACTTTGAAGATCATATATGAAATGTATGTTTTACACCTCATGGAGTAGAAAAGGATATAAGTCATATGACCCACAGATCTTAACTCATGATTTGTCCCACTTGTTACTAACCATTCTTTCATTCTATCCTCTTATTTAGGCCTATCAGGCCATAAAACAGTGTTTTAGGAGAAAAATCCTGAATTCAATCAGGCTCGTAAGATTGCATTACATATCTTTCTGTGACTTTGATGATCATAGATGAAATCTATGTTTAACACTATATGGGGTAGAAAAGGACATAAGACCATATCACCAACAGATCTTAAGTCATGATTTCTCCGACTTGTGAAAAAGATTATTCATTCAAATTCCTGTTATTTAGGCCTTTCAGGCCAACAAGAAGGGTTTTCAGGTAGAAACTTCCTGAATTCATTCAGACTCGAAAGAGTGCAGTATATATATCTTTCTGTGACTACTCTGTTCTTTGAGGATCATAGATGAAATCTCTCTATGTTTTTCACTTCATGGGATAGAAAAGGATATAAGTCCATATCACCCACAGAGCTTATATTATGATTTCTCCCACTTGTTGTAACCCTTTTTTCATTCAAATCCTACTGATTAGGCCTTTCAGGCAACAGGCAATGTTTTCAGGGAGAAAACTCTGAATCCAATCACACTCCAAAGGGTGCAGTATATATTTCTATGGAACTTCCCTGTAAATTGATGTTTATTGTTGAAATCTTTCTATGTTTTCCACAAACGGAGTAGAAAAGGATATAAATCCATATCACCCACTGATCTTAAGTGATGATTTCTTCTACTTTTTATTAACTCTTTATTCAATTAAATTCCTGCTGATTTATGGCTTTCAGGCCATCAGGCAGAGTTTTCAGCTAAAAACCTTGTGAATTCAATCACACTCCAAAGGGTGCAGTATATATTTTTAAGGAAATTCCCTGTACGTTGATGTTTATAGATGAAATCTCTCTATATTTTACACTTCATGGATAGAAAAGTGTATAAGTCCATATCACCACAGATAGTAACTCATGATTTCTCCCAATTGTTATTAACCATTCTTTCATTCAAATTCCTCTTGTTTAGGCTTTTTAGGCCATAAGGCACTGTTCAGGGAGAAAACTCCTATATTCAATCAGGCTCCTAAGATTGCATTATATATCTTTCTGTGACTTCTGTACTTTGATGACCATAGTTGAAATCTCTCTATGTTTTACGATTCATGGGGTAGAAAAGGATGCAATGAGTGTTTTACACATCATGGAGTATAAGAGTATATTAGTCCATATCACCCACAGATCTTAAATCATGATTTCTGCCATTAGTTATTAACCCTTCTTATATTCAAATTCCTCTTTATTAGTCCTTTCAGGCCATAAAGAGGTGTTTTCCCGAAGCAAACTCCTGATTTCAATCAGACTCCAAAGGGTGCAGTATATATCTTTCTCTGACATCTCTGAACTTTGGTGATCATATGCGAAATCTCTCTGTTTTACACTTCATGGGGTAGAAATGGATATATGTCCATATAACCCACATTCTTAATTCATGATTTGTCCCACTTGTTAAATCACTTTTTTTATTCAAATTCCTGATATTTAGGCCTTTCAGTCCAACAGGAATTATTTTTACGGAGAAACCTCCTGAATTCAATCAGATTCCTAAGCGTGCTGTCTATATCTTTCTGTGACTATTCTTTTCTTTGATGATCATAAATGAAATCTCTCTGTGATTTACACCTCATGTGGTAGAAAAGGATATAAGTCCATATCACTCACAGATCATAACTCAGGATTTTTCCCACTTGCTTTAAACCTTCTTTCATTCAAATTCCTCTTATGTAGGCCTTTCTGGCCATAAGGCAGTGTTTTCAGGGAGAAAACTCCTGAATTCAATCAGACACCTAAGAATGCATTATATATCTTTCTGTGACTTTTCTGAACTTTTATGATCTTAGATGAAATCTCTCTATGTTTTACACTTCATTGGGTAGAAAAGGATATAAGTTCATATCACCCACAGATCTTAAGTCATTATTTCTTCCACTTGTTATTAACCCTTTATACATTCAAATTCCTACTGATTTAGGCCTTTCCGGCCAACAGGCAGTGTTTTCAGTGAGAAAACTCCTGAATTCAATCAGACTCCAAACAGTGAAGTATATTTCTTTCTGTGACTCCTCTGTACTTTTGAAACAGGGTGAAAGAAAACTTTCAGTCTTTTACTTTAACTGTATACACCGATCAGCTTGCTTCACTCTACAAAGCAGCTACACACACTTCATTATCATTTTCACTGATCACCTTTACCACTGATATGCAAACATCAGCTACCAGATTCTCTCTGCTTTCATTCCCTCTTTCTGACCTAAAAAGAAAAACTTTAAAACACAGTTTAAACTTTCCACCCGTGGTTCTTACCATCATCCCAGCCTTCTCAACCAAAATAACAAAGCAATGTAAGACTATCAGTGCAGACTAATTTACTTCTAACAAAGTGATTTCTAATTATCCTAATAATTACAAAAGAAACATGTAAGACTCAGAATACTTCAACATTGTCAAAACCTTTCTCAGTATTGTCCAAAGTCCTTTCCCAGATTACCCCAAAATCCTCAGTCTCTCAGTCCTGATCTTCTCACCAATGTCCAGACAGAGTCCATCTCCAGACACTTGAAGACATGTTCCTTTGGCTGCTCCCTTGGCTTGCTCCTCCTTGTCTTCCATGCTGTCTTCTCCTTGTCACCATCAGGTAGCAGGAACTCCATGGTGCCAAAACAGCAAAGTTCACTTTCTTCTCAGGCCTAACTTTGGCATGGCCTCTTTCAGACACAAGTCAAACTCAGCAAAACAAACTCCAACACGGAGTTCTCATCTGCAAACTCCTTAACTGCATTCAGCACACATGCTGCGCCAGTCTGGGCCAGCCAAGGGTTGCAGGCCCCCGGTGGCCACATGGCCAAGCTCACATGGCTCACATCTTTACAAGATAGCTGATTCCCATCTCTCCTCCACTGAACCTCTCTCTTTCTGAACTTCTTATTCGAATCCCAATCGAATCCTGATCCCTCTCTTTGTTTGCACATTCTTTATATACCCTGATTTCCTACCTTCCAGGCAACCTGTTTCACCTTGACCATTTCACTTCTTTCTCCTCCTGCATCTCCCTGAAAGAAAATTCCAGCTAAGGTCATTCTCGTATTTTAGCATACCTGTCCTTGAAATCTGCAATCTTAAACAGGAGACAATGGGTGGGGCACACCCCATCACTTTGATGATATAGTTGAAATATAGTTTTCTACCCCACTTCATGGGGTAGAAAAGGATATAAGTCCATAACATCCACAGATCTTAAATCGTGATTTCTCCCACTAGTTATTAACCCTTTTTCATTCAAATTCCTGCTACTTTAGGCCTTACAACCAACAAGCAGTGTTTTCACCAAGAAACCTTCTGAATTCTTTCACAGTCCAAAGGGTGCAGAATATATTTTTAAGGAACTGCCATGTACATTGATGTTTATTAATGAAATCTCTCTATGTATACACTTCATAGAATAGAAAAGAATATAAGACCTATCACCCACAGATCTTAACTCATGATATCTTGCACTTTTTATTAAACCTTGTTATATTCAAATTCCTCTTATTTAGTCCTTTCAGGCCATAAAGCAATGTTTTCAGGGAGAAAACTCCTGAATTCAATCAGACTCCTAAGATTGCATTAGATGTCTTTCTGTGACTTCTTTGTACTTTGAGGATCATAGATGAAATCTCTCTATGGAGTAGAAAAGGATACAAATCCATATCACTCACAGATCTTAAGTCATAATTTCTCCCACTTGTTAAAACCCTTTTTTCATTCAAATTCCTGCTATTTAGGCCTTTTGGGCAACAGCAGTGTTTTCAGCGAGAAATCTCCTGAATTCATTCGGATTCCAAAGGGTGCAGTATATATCTTTCTGTGACTTCTACGTACTTTGACGATCATACATGAAATCTATGTTTTATACTTCATGAAATAGAAAAGGTTATTAGTCCATATCACCCACAGATCTTTGCTCATGATTTCTCTCACTTGTTATTAAAACTTCTTTCATTATAATTCCTCTTATTTAGGCCTATCCGACCATAAAGCAGTGTTTTCTGGAGAAAACTCTTCAATACAATCAGGCTCCTAAGATTGCAATTTATATCTTTCTGTGATTTCTCTGTACTTTGATGATCATAGATGAAATCTCTCTATGCTTACACTTCATGGGGTAGAAAAGGATATAATTCCATATCACCCACAGATCTTAAGTCATGATTTCTCCCACTTGTTAAAACCCTTTTTTCTTTCAAATTCCTGCTATATAGGCCCTTCAGGCCAACAAGCAGTGTTATCAGCGTTAAACCCTGAATTCAATCAGATTCCAAAGTGTCCACTGTATATCTTTCTGTAACTTCTCTTTACTTTGATGGTCATAGATGAAATCTTTCTATGTTTTACATTTCATGGTGTAAAAAGGATATAGGTCCTTATCACCCACAGAACTTAAGTCATGATTTCTCCCACTTGTTATTAATACTTTTTTCGTTCAAATACCTACTGATTTAGGCTTTTCTGGACATAAGGCAGTGTTTTGAGGGAGAAACTCCTGAATACAATTGGACGCCAAAGGGTGCAGTATATATATTTCTGTGACTTCTCTGTACTTTAATCACCATAGATGAAATGTGTCTATGTTTTATACTTCATCCAGTAGAATAGGATATGACCATATCACCCACATCTCTTAAGTCATGATTTATCACACTTGTTATTAAGACTTTTTCTTCAAATTCCTGCGGATTTAGGCCTTTCAGGCCACCAGCAGTCTTTTCAGCAGAAAAATCCTGAATTCAGTCAGACACTAAATGTGCAGTATATATCTTTCTATGACTTCTCTGTACCTTGATGATCATAGATGAAATCTTTCTATGTTTTACCCTAAAAGGAGTAAAAAAGGATATAAGTACATATCACCCACAGATATTAGTCATGATTGCTCATACTTGTTATGAACCCTTTTTTCATTCAAATACCTAATGGTTTGGGCTTTTCAGGCCATAAGGCTGCGTTTCAGGGAGAACCTCCTGAATTCAATCAGACTCCAAAGGGTGCAGTATATATCTCTGGTACTTCTTGTACTTTGATCATCATAGATGAAATCTGTCTATGTTTTACACTTCATCCAGTAGAATAGGGTATAGGGCAATATCACCCACATCTTAAGTCATGATTTCTCGCACTTGTTATTAAGACTTTTCATTCAAATTCCTGCTGATTTAGGCCTTTAGGACCACCTGGTGGTGTTTTCAGCGAGAAACCTCCTGAATTCATTCAAACTCCTGTGGGTGCAGTTTATATCTTTCTGTGAGTTCTCTGTATATTGTGATCATAGATGAAATATCTCTATGTGTTACACTTCATGGCGTAGAAAAGGATATAAGTCAATATCACCCACAGATCTTAGTCATGATTGCTGGCACTTGTTATGAACCCTTTTTTCATTCAAATACCTACTGATTTTGACCTTTCAGGCCACCTGGCGGTTTTTTCATTGAGAAACTTCCTCAAATCAATTAGACACCAAAGTGTACAGAATATATCTTTCTCTACTTCTCTATACTTTGATGATCATATATGAAATCTCTCCATGTTTTACACTTCATGAAGTAGAAAAGGATACAAGTCCATATCACCTACCTCTCTTAAGTCTTGATTTCTCACACTTGTTATTAAGACTTTTTCATTCAAATTCCTGAGGATTTAGGCCATTCAGACCACCTGGCAGTGTTTTCAGCAAGAAGCGTCCTGAATTCAATCAGACACCAAGGTTGCGGTATATATCTTTCTGTGACTTCTCTGTACTTTGATGATCATAGATGAAATCTCTCTGTTTTACACTTCATGGTGTAAAAAAGGATATTATTCCATATCACCCACAGCTCTTAAATCATGATTACTCACACTTGTTATTAACTCTTTTTCATATGACACACAGCTCTTAAGTAATGATTTCTCGCACTTGTTATTAACCTTTGTTTCACTTAAATTCCTACTTGGGTCGGCCTTGAGGGTGAACATCCAGCATTTTCAGTGACAGTGCTCCTAAGTTGAAAAGATTATAAAGGAGCTGTTTCTAGCTTACAATTGTTTCTCTACTCAGATGTATAGGGATGAAATTTCCCTTGTTGTACACTTCATCGAATAGCACAGGATAATAAGTCCATCTCACTTCCAGCTCTTAAGTCATGATTTCTCCCACTTGTTATTCACATTTTTTCATTCAAATTCCATTCAAATTCCAGCCAACTGGCAGTGTTTTCAGTGAGAAACTTCCTGAATTCAATCAAACTCCAAAGGGGGCAATATTTAGCTTTCTGTGATTTCTCTGTATTTTTATGATCATAGATGAAATCTCTCTATGTTTTACAGTTCATGGAGTAGAAAAGGATATAAGTCCTTATCACCCACAGCTCTTAAGTCATGATTTCTCGCAGTTGTTATTAACTCTTTTTCATTAAAATTCCTGCTGACTTAGGCCTTTCAGTCCATCTTTCGCTGTTTTCAGCTAGAAACCTCCTGAATTCAATCAGACTCCAGTGGGTGCAGTATTAAGCTTTCTGTGACTTCTCTTTATTTTTATGATCATAGATGAAATCTATGCTTTGCGCTTCATGGAGTAGAACAGGATATAAGACCTATCACCCACAGCTGAAGTCATGTTTCTCGCTTTGTTATTAAATTTTTGTTTCATTCAAATTCCTAGGATTTAGGCCATTCAGGCCAACTGGCAGTGTTTTCACGAGAAACCCACTGATTCAATCAGAATCCAAAGGGTGCAGTATTAGGTGTTCTGTGACTTCTCTGTATTTTTATGATCAAGAGGTAATCTCTCTGTTTTACACTTCTTAGAGTAAAAAAGTATATAATTCCATATCACCCACAGCTCTTAAGTCATGTTTCTCACACTTCTTATTAAATTTTGTTTCATTCAAATTCCTAGGATCTAGGTTTCTCAGGCCAACTATTGGTATTATCATGAGAAACCTCCAGAATTCAATCAGACTCCCATGGGTGCAGTATATATCTTTCTTTGACTTCTCTGTATTTTGATGATCATAGATGAAATCTCTCTATGTTTTACACTTCATACAGTTGAAAAGGATATAATCCCATATCACCCACAGCTCTTAAGTCATGATCTCTCACACTTGTTATGAGCATTTTTTCATTCAAATTCTTGCATCTGGGCTTTTCAGGCCTCCTGTCGTTGTTTTCAGCGAGAAACCTCCCGTATTCAATCAGACACCAAAGGGTCCAGTATATATCTTTCTGTGACTTCTCTATACTTTGATGATCATAGATGAAATCTCTCCATGTTTTACACATCATTGAGTAGAAAAGGATGTAAGTCCTTATCACCCACAGCATTTAAGAATTGTTTCTCACACTTGTTATTAACCTTTGTTTTATTCAAATTCCTAGGATTTAGACCTTTCAGGCCAACTGGTGGTGTTTTCATGAGAAACATCCTATATTCAATCAGAACCAATTGGTTCAGTTTATATCTTTCTGTGAATTCTCTGTACTTTGATGGTCATAGATAAAAATCTCCCTATGTTTTACACTTCATCCAGTAGAAAAGACTATAAACCTATATCACCCACAGCTCTTACCTCGTGATTTCTCGCACTTGTTATATTCTCTTTTTCATTCAAACTCCTGCTGATTTAGACCTTTCAGGCCACCTGGCGGTGTGTTCAGCGAGAAACTTCCTGAATTTAATCAGACACCAAAGTGTAGAGAATATATTTTTCTGTGACTTCTTTATACTTTGATGATCATAGATGAAATCTCTCCATGTTTTACACTTCATGGAGTAGAAAAAAATATTAGTCCATATCACCCACATCTCTTAAGTCACGATTTCTCACACTTGTTTTTAATACTTTTTCATTCAAATTTTTGCTGATTTAGTCCTCTCAGGCCACCGGTTTGTTTTCAGGGAGAAGCCTCCTCAATTCATTCAGACACCAAAGTGTACAGTATATAACTTTCTGTGACTTCTCTTTACTTTGATGATTATAGATGAAATCTCTCTCTGTTTTACACTTCATCTAGTAGAAAAGGATATAAATCCATATAACCAATATCTCTTATGTCATGACTTCTCGCACTTGTTATTAACTCTTTTTCATTCAAATTCCTGCTGATTTAAGCCATTCAGGCCACCTGGTGGAGTTTTCAGTGAGATACCTCCTGAATTCATCAGACAACAAATGGTGCAGTATATATCTTTCTGTAATTTATCAGTACTTTGATGATCATAGGGGAAATCTCTCTATGATTTACAGTTCATGGAGTAGAAGAGTATAGAAGTCCATATCACCCCCATTTCTTAATTCATGATTAGTCACACTTGTTACTGAGTCTTTTTTATTCAAAACCTGCTGATTTAGACCTTTCAGTCCACGTGGCATTTTTTTCAGTGAGAAACCTCCTGAATTCAATCAGACACTAAAGGGAACATTATTTTTCATTCTGTGACTTCTCTATACCTTGTTAATCATAGATGAAATCTCTCCATGTTTTACACTTCATGGAGTAAAAAAGGATATAAGTCCATATCACCCCTATTTCTTAAGTCATGATTTCTCACACTTGTTATTAACTCTTTTTCATTCATATTCCTACTGATTTAGGCCTTTCAGGCCACCTGGCGATGATTTCAGCAAGAAGCCTCCTGAATTCAGTCAGACACCAAACGGTGCAGTATATATCTTTCTGTGACTTCTCCGTACATTGATGATCATAAATGAAATCTCTCCTTGTTTTACACTTCATCCAGTAGAAAACGATATAGTGCCATATCACCCACAGCTCTTAAGTAATGATTTCGCTCATGTTATTAACCCCTTTTTCATTCAAATTCCAGCTGATTCAGGCCTTTCAGGCCATATGGCAGTGTTTTCAGCGATAAACCTCTCAATTCAATCAGTCTCCAAAGGGTACAGTGTATATCTTTATGGAACTTCCCTGTACATTGATGTTTATAGATGAAATCTCTATTTTTACACTTCATGGAGTAGAAAAGGATATAAGTCCATATCACCCAAAGCTCTTAAGTCATGTTTCTCACACTTGTTAATAAATTTTGTTTCATTGAAATACCTAGGTATTAGGCCTTTCAGGCCAACTGGCGGTGTTTTCATGAGAAAACTCCTGAATTCAATCAGACTCCAAAGGGTGCAGTATATATCTCTCTGTGACTTTTGTACTTGTGATCGTAGATGAAATCTCTCTATGTTTTATACTTCGTGGAGTAGAAAAGGATATAAGTCCGTATCACCCACAGCTCTTAAGTCATGATTTCTCGCACTTGTTATTAACTCTTTTTCATTCAAATGCCTTCTGATTTAGGCCTTTCAAGCCACCAGGTGGTGTTTTCAGCCAGATACCTCTTGAATTTCAATCAGACACCAAAGGGTGTAGTATATATCTTTCTGTGACTTCTCTGTACTTTGATGATAATAGATGAATTCTCTCTATGATTATACTTCATGGAATAGAAAAGTTCCATATCACCCTCAGCTCTTAAGACATGATTTCTCGCACTTGTTATTAACCCTTTTTTCATTGCAATTCCAGACTATTTATGCCTTTCAGGCCTACTGGTGGAGTTTTCAGCGATAAACCTCCTAAATTCAATCAGACTCCAAAGGTTGTGCTGTTTTTCTTTCTGTGACTTCTCTGTATTTTGATAATCATAGATAAAATCTCTCTATGTTTATACTTCATGAAATAAAAAAGGATATAATTTCATATCACCCACAGTTATTTATAATGATTTCTCGCACTTGTTATTAACCTTTGTTTCACACAAATACCTGCATGGTTCAGCCTTGAGGGTCAATTCCTGCATTTTCCGTGTCAATACTCCTGAATGAAACAGACTCCAAAGTAGCTGTTTATATCTTAAGTAACGTTCTCTACTCAGATATATAGCGATGAAATTTTCCTATGTTGTACACCTCATCGTACAGCACAGAATACAAGTACATCTCACTTCCAGCTCTTAAGTCATGATTTCTTCCACTTGTTATGAACCCTTTTCTCATTCAATTTCCAGCCAATTTAGGCCTTTTAGGCCAACTGGCATTTTTTTCAATGATAAATCTACTGAATTCAATCAGACTCCAAATGGTGCATTATATATCTTTCTGTGACTTCTCTGTATTTTGATGATCATAGATGAAATCTCTCTATGTTTTGCACTTCATCCAGTAGAAAAGGATTTAAGTCCATATCACCCACAGCTCTTAAGTCATGATTTCTCACAGTTGTTATTAACATTTTTTTCTTTCAAATTCCTGCTGACTTAGGGCTTTCAGACCAACAGGCTGTGTTTTCAGCGAGAAACCTTTCGAAATCAATCACACTCCAAAGGGTACAGTATATAATTTTATGTAACTTCCCAGTACACATTGATGGTTATTGAAGAAATCACTCTATGTTTTACACTACATGGAGTAGAAAAGGATATAAGTCCATATCACCTACAGATCTTCAGTCATGATTTCTTCCACTTATTATTAATCCTTCTTTCATTCAAATTCCTCTTTAGGACTTTCTGGCCATAAAGCAGGGTTTTCAGGGAGAAAACTCCTGCATTCAATCAGAAACCTAAGATTGCATTATATATCTTTCTGTGACTTCTCTGTACTTTGATGATCATAGATGAAGTGTATGTTTTAAACTTCATCGAGTAGAACAGGATATAAGTCCACATCACCCTCTGATCGTAACACATGAATTCTCTGCCTTGCTATTAATCCTTTTTTATTTAAATTCCTCTTATTTAGGCCTTTCTGGCCATAAAAAAACGTTTTCAGGAAGAAAACTACTGAATTCAATCAGACTCCTAAGATTGCATTATATATCTTTCTGTGACTTCTCTGTACTTTGATGATCATAGATGAAATCTCTCTATGTTTTACATTTCATGAGGTAGATGAGGATATAAGTCCATATCACCCACAGATCGTACCATATGATTTCTCCACTTGTTATTAACTCTTTTTTCATTCAACTTCCTCTGACTTAGGCCTTTCAGGCCAACAGGC
Organism: Uropsilus gracilis; assembly: GCA_004024945.1. Classification (NCBI taxonomy): domain Eukaryota; kingdom Metazoa; phylum Chordata; class Mammalia; order Eulipotyphla; family Talpidae; genus Uropsilus; species Uropsilus gracilis. The sequence continues at coordinate 23,378 of PVHY01014622.1, read as the reverse complement.
TGTATATAAAGTGAGAAACCACCTGAAATCAATCATTCTCCAAAGGGTGCAGTATATATCTTTCTTTGATTTTTCTGTACTTTGAATATCATCGATGAAATCTGTGTTTTATACTTCATGGGGTAGAAAAGAATAGAAGTCCAGATCACCCACAGATCTTAGTCATGATTTCTCCCATTTGTTACTAATCCTTTTTTTATTCAAATTCCTTCTGATTTAGTCCTTTCATGGCAATAGGCAGTGTTTTCAGTGAGAAGCCTTGGAATTCAATCACACTCCAAAGGGTGCAGTATATATCTTTATGGAACTTGATATACGTTGATGTTCATAGATGAAATCACTCTATGTTTTACACTTCATGGAGTAGAAAAGGATATATGTTTATATCACCCACAGGTCTTAACTCATAATTTCTCCCACTTGTTATTAATCCTTCTTTCATTAAATTTCCTCTTATTTTGGTCTTCTGGCCATAAAGCAGTGTTTTTAGGGTGAAAACTCCTGCATTCAATCAGACACCTAAGATTGCATTATATACCTTTCTGTGACTTCTCTGTACTTTGATGATTATATATGAAATGTATTATTTATACTTCATGGAGTAGAAAAGGGTATAAGTATATATAACCCACAGATCTTCAGTCATTATTGTTACCACTTGTTATTAACGCTTTTTTCATTAAATTCCTGCTGATTTAGACCTTTCAGGACAAAGGCTGTGTTTTCAGCGAGAAACCTTCTGAACTCAATGATACTCCAAAGGGTGCAGTATATAATTTTATGGAACTTCACTGTACGTTGATGTTTATAGATGAAATCACTCTATGTTTTACATTTCATGGAGTCAAAAGGTTGTAAGTCCATATCTCCCACAGATCATAATTCATGATTTCTCCCACTTGTTATTAACCCTTTCATCATTATATTCCTGCTGATTTAGGCCTTTCAGGCCCACAGGCAGTGTTCTCAGCGAGAAACCTTCTGAATTCAATCCCACACAAAAGGGTGCAGTATATATCTTTCTGTGATTTCTCTGTACTATGATGATCATAGATGAAATATATGTTTTACAATTCATGGATTAGAAAAGGATATAGTCCATATCACCCACAGAACTTAACTCATGATTTCTCCCAATTAACCCTTCGTATTTCAAATTCTTCTTTATTGGGCGTTTCAGGCCGTAAATCAGTGTTCTCAGATAAAAAATGTGAATTCCATCATACTCGTAAGATTGCATTACATATCTTTCTGTGACTTCTCTGTACTTTGATGTTCATAATTGAAATCTCTCTATGTTTTACATTCATGGGGTAGAAAAGGATATAACTCCATATCACCTACAGATCTTAAGTTATGTTTTCTCCCACTTGTTATTAACCATTTTATTATTTAAATTCATGCCGATTTGGATCTTTCAGACCAACAGGCAGTGTTTTCAGCTAGAAATCTTTTGAATCAATCACACTCCAAAGGGTGCAGTATATATTTTTATGGAACTTCTCTGTACATTGACGTTTATTGAAGAAATCATTCTATGTTTTACACATCTTGGGGTAGAAAAAGATATAAGTCTATATCACCCACAGATCATAACTCATGATTTCTCCCCCTTGCTATTAACCCTTCTTTTATTTAAATTCCTCTTATTTAGGCCTTTCTTGCAATAAAAAAATATTTTCAGGGAGAAAACTCCTGAATTCAATCAGATTCCTAAGATTGCATTATATAACTTTCTGTGACTTCTCTGTATTTTGATGATCATAGATGAAATCTCTCTATGTTTTACACTTCATGGGGTAGAAAAGGATATAAGTCCATATCGCCTACAGATCATTACTCATGATATCTCCCACTTGTTATTAACCCTGTTTTCATTCACTTCCTGCTGACTTAGGCCTTTCAGGCCAACAGGCTGTGTATAAAGCAAAACCACCTGAATTCAATCAGAGTCCAAAGATTGCAGTATATATCTTTCTGTGATTTCTCTGTACTTTGATGATCATCAATGAAATCTATGTTTTATACTATATGGGGTAGAAAAGGATGTAAATACATATCACCCACAGATCTTAAGTCATGATTCTCCCACTTGTTATTAACCCTTTTATCATTCAAATTCCTGCTTATTTAGTCCTTTCAAGCCAACAGGCATTGTTTTTAGCGATAAACCTCCTGATTCAATCAGAATAAAAATTGTGCCGTATATATCTTTCTGTGACTTCTCTGTACTTTGATGATCATAGATGAAATCTCTCTGTTTTACACTTCAAGGGGAGAAAAGGGTATAAGTACATATCACCCACAGAGCGTAAATCATGATTTCTGCCACTTGTTATTAAACCTTTTTTCATTCAACTTCCTGCTGACTTAGGCCTTTCAGGCCAACAGGCTGTGTATTCACCGAAAAACCTCCTGAATTCAATCAGACTCCAAAGGTTGCAATATATATCTAATGGAACTTCCCTGTACATTGAAGTTTATAGGTGAATTCTCTCTATGTTTGACAATTTATGTAGTAGAAATGGTTATAGTCCATATCACCCACAGATCTTAAGTCATGATTTCCCCCACTTTTTATTAACCCTTTTTTTCAATCAAATTCCTGCTCTTTTAGGCCTTTCAGGCCAACTGGCTGTATTTCCAGCAAGAAACCTTCTGAATTCAATCACACTCTGAAAGGTACAGTATAACTTTATGGAACTACCTGGAACGTTGATGTTTATAGATGAAATCTCTCTATGCTTTACACTTCATGGAGAGAAAAGAATATAATGCATATCACCCACGTTTCTGAAGTCATGATTTCTGGCACTTGTTATTAAACCTTTTTTTATTCAATCCATGCTGAGTTAGGCTTTTCATGCCAAATGGTAGTGTTTTCACGGAGAAACATACTGAACTCAATTGGAATCCATAGGGTGCATTATATACCTTTCAGTGATCTCTCTTTGCTTCATGATCATAGATGAAAACTCTGTATGTTTTACACTTCTGGGGTAGCCAAGGATATAATTCCATATTACCCACAGATCTTAAGTCATGATTTCTCCCATTTGTTATTAACCCTTTTGAATTAAAATTCCTGCTGATTTAGGCTTTTTATGCCAACAGGCAGTGTTTTCAATGGGAATCTCCTGAATTTAATCAGACTCCAAAAGGGTGCAGTATATATCTTTTGGTGACATCTCAGTACTTTGATGATCATCGAAGAAATCTATATTTTACCCTTAGGGGGGTAGAAAATATATAAGTCCCTATCACCCACAGATCTTAATCATGATTTCTCCCATTTGTTATTAACCCTTTTTCATTTCAATTCCTGATGATTTAAGCTATTCAGGAAAACGGGCAGTGTTTAGAGCAAGAAACAAACCCGAATCAATCAGACTCCAAAGGCTGCAGTATATATCTTTCTTTCACTTCTCTGTATTTTGTTGATCATAGTTGAAAACTCTCTGTTTTACACTCCATGGAGTAGAAAAGGATATAAGTCCATATCACCCACAGATCTTAAGTCATGATTTCTCACACTTATTATTAACCATTTTTTCATTCAAATTCCTGCTGATTTAGGATTTTCAGACCAAGTGGCACTCTTTTCAGTGAGAAACTGCCCAATTCAATCAGACTCCAAAGGGTGCAGTATATATCTTTCTATCACTTCTCTGTACTTTGATGATCATAGATGAAAACACTCTGTGTTTCACCCTTCCTGGAGTAGAAAAGGATATAAGTCCATAACACCCACAGATTAAGTCCTGATTTCTCTCACTTGCTATTAACCTTTTTTTCATTCAAATTCCTGCTGATTTAGGCCTTTCCGCCCAACAGGCAGTGTTTTCAGTGAGAAAACTTCTGAATTAAATGCATTCCAAAGGGTGCAGTATCAAATTTTAGGAACATCCCTGTACGTTAAAGTTTACTGGTGAATATCTGTATGTTTTACACTCATTGAGTAGAAAAAGAATATAAGTCGATATCACCCACTGATCATAAGTCATGATTTCTTCCACTTGTAATTAACAATTTTTTTCATGCAAATTCCTGTTGATTTAGGCCTTTCAGTCCAACAGCCATTGTTTTCAAGGAGAAACATCCTGAATTCAATCAGTCTCCAAAGGGTACATTATATATCTTTCTGTGACTTCTCTGTAGTTTAATGATCATAGATGAAATCTCTCTATGTTTTACTCTTCATGGTGTAGAAAAGGATGAGTCCATATAACCCACAGATCTAAAGTCATGATTTCAATTACTTGTTATTAACCCTTTTTTCATTCAAAATCCTGCTGATTAAGGCCTTTCAGTTCAACAGGCTGTGTTTAGAGTGAGAAAAGTCCCGAATTCAATCAGAATCCATAGGCTGTAGTATATCTCTTTCTGTCACTTCTCTGTACTTAGATGATCACAGTTGAAAACTCTTTGTTTTACACTCCATGGAGTAGAAAAGGATATAACTCCATATCACCACGGATCTTAAGCCATGAATTATACCTTTTATTTTAAACCCTTTTTTCATTCAAATTCCTGCTGATTTAGGCCATTCAGGCAACTGGAAGTGTTTTCTGGGAGAAACCTCCTTAAATCAATTAGACATACAGGGTGCAGTATATATCTTTCTGTGACTTCTCTGTACTTTGATGATCAGAGATGAAAACTCTCTATGTTTCACACTTCATGGGTTAGAAAAGGATATAAGTCCATATCACCCAAAGAAATGCTTTCTCCCAATTGTTATTAACCATTTTGCATTAAAATTCCTGCTGATTTAGGCTTTTCCTGCCAATAGGCAGTGTTTTCAGCGAGAATCTCCTGAATTTAATCAGACTCCAAATGGTGCAGTATATATCTTTCTGTGACATCTCAGTAATTTGATGATCATAGATGAAATCTATATTTTACCCCTTCATGGGGTAGAAAATGATCTAAGTCCATATCACCCACAGATCTTTAGTCATGATTTCTCCCACTGTAACTAACCCTTTTTTCACTTAAATTCCTGATGATTAGGCCTTTGAGGCCAACAGGCAATGTTTTCAGCGAGAAACCTTCTGAATTCAATCCTACTCAATCGGTGCCGTAATATCTTTATGGAACTTCCTTGTACGTAGATGTGTATGGATGAGATCTCTCTATGTTTTACACCTCAGGGAGGAGAAAACGATAATGTCCATATCACCCACAAACCTTAACACATGATTTTTCCGTTTTGTTATTGACACGTTTTTTCATTCAAAATCCTACTGATTTAGGCATTTTTGGAGGTAAGGCAGTGATCTCAGGGAGAAAGTTCCAGAATTGAATCAGACACCTAAGATTGCATTATCTATCTTTATGTTACTTCTGTTATTTGAATGATAATAGGTGAAATCTCACTATGTTTCAAACTTCATGGGGTAGAAAAGTATATACGTCCATAACACCCATAGATCTTAGGTCATGATTTCTCCTACTTTTTATTAACACTTTTTTTCATTCAAATTCCTGCTGATTTAGAATTTTTAGGCCAACTGGCAGTCTTTTCTGTTAGAAACCTCCTATATTCTATAAGACTCCAAGGGTGCAATATATATATTTCTGTGAGTTCTCTGTACTTTGATGATCATAGATGAAATCTCTGTATGTTTTAAACTTCATAGATTAGAAAAGGATACAATTCCATATCTCCCAGATCTTGAGTCATAATTTCTCCCACTTGTTATTAACCCTTTTTTCATTTAAATTCCAGCTGATTTAGGTGTTTCAGGCTAACAGCATTGTTTTCAGTGGGAAACCTCCTGAATTCACTAAGTCTCCAAAGGCTGCTGTATATATCTTTCCCTGACTCCTTTTGTATTTTGATGGTTATAGATGAAACCTCTCCATGTCTTACACTTCATGGGGTAGAAAAGGATATAAGTCATATCACCCACATATCTTAAGTCATGATTTCTCCCACTTGTTATTAACACATTTCTCATTCAAATTCCTGATGATTTAGGACTTTTAGTCCAAAAGGCAGTTTTTTTTAAGAAAATTCCTGAATTCAATGTGACTCCTATGATTGAATATATATCTTTCTGTTACTTCTCTGTACTTGATGATCATAGATAAAATCTCTCTATGATTTACATATCATGGGGTAGAACAGAATATAAGTCCATATCACCCACATCTTAAGTTATGATTTCTCCCACTTGTTATTAAGCATTTTTTCATTCAAATTCCTGCTGATTTAGGATTTTCAGATCAACTGGTAGTCTTTTCAGTGAGAAACCTCCTTAATTCAACCAGACTCTAAAGGGTGCAGAATATATCTTCCTGTGATCTCTGTACTTTGATGATCATAGATTAAAACACTCTGTGTTTCACCCTTCCTGGAGTAGAAAAGGATATAAGTCCATAACACCCACAGAGATTAAGTTCTGATTTCTATCACTTGTTATTAACCTTTTTTCATTCAAATTCCTCCTGATTTAGGCCTTTCAGGCAACTAGAAGTGTTTTCAGGGAGAAACCTCCTGAAAGCAATTAGACATACAGAGTCCATTGTATATATTTCAGTGACTTTGGTGATCATAGATGAAGTCTCTCTATATTTTACACTACATGGTGTTGAAAAGGATATACGTCCATATCACCCACAGATCTTAGGTCATGATTTCTCCTAGTTGTTAGTAACGCTTTTCATTCAAATTCCTGCTGATTTAGGATTTTCGGGCCAACTGGCAGTCTTTTCTGTGAGAAACCTCCTATATTCTATAAGACTCCAAAGGGTGCAATATATATCTTTCGGTGAGTTCTCTGTACTTTGATGATCATAGATGAAATCTCTGTTTGTTTTAAACTTCATGGATTAAGAAAGGATATAATTCTTATCTCCCAGATTTTGAGTCATAATTTCTCCCACTTGCTATTAACCCTTTTTTCATTTAAATTCCAGCTGATTTAGGCGTTTCAGGCCAACAGGCAGTGTTTTCAGTGAGAAACCTCCTGAATTCACTAAGTCTCCAAAGGCTGCAGTATATATCTTTCTGTGACTCCTCTGTATTATGATGATCATAGATGAAACCTCTCTATGTTTTACACTCATGGGGTAGAAAAGGATATAAGTCATATCACCCACATATCATAAGTCATGATTTCTCCCACTTGTTATTAACCCCTTTTTCATTGAAGTTTCTGCAGATATAGGCCTTTCATGCCAAAGGACAGAGTTTTCAGGTTGAAACCTCCTTAATTCAATCAGAGTCCAAAGTGTGCATTATATATCATTCTGTGAATTCTCTGGACTTGTTGATCATAGATGAATTCTAAGTTTTACACTTCATGAGGTAGATAAATTTATATGTCCATAGCACCCACATATTTAAAGTCATGATTTCTCCCACTTGTTGTTATCCCTTTATTCATTCAAATCCCTGCTGCTTTAGGCGTTATAGGCAAAGGAAGTGTTTTCAGGGGAAAAACTCCTGGATTGGATTCCAAATTGGATTCCAAAGGGCGCAGTATATACCTTTGTGTTACTTCTCTTTACTTTTCTGATCATAGATTAAAACTCTCTATGTTTCACACTATATGTGGTAGAAATGTATATAAGTCTATATCACCCACAGATCTTAAGTCATGATTTCATCCACTTGTTATTAACACTTTTTTCATTCAAATTCCTGCTGATTTAGGCAGTTCAGGCTAACAGGCAGTGTTTTCAGAGAAAAAAGTCCTGATATCAATCAGACCTCTAAGATGCATTACTTATATTTCTGTATTTCTCTGTACTCGTTGATCATCGATGAAAAATCTGTTTATTTTACGCTTCATGGGTTAGAAAAGGATATAAGTCCATATCACCCAGAGATCGTAAGTCATGATTTATCCCACACGTTATTCAAAATTTTTTCAATCAAATTCCTGCTGATTTAGGCTTTTCATGCCAACAGGCAATGTTTTCAGCAAGACACCACCTGAATTCAATCAGACTCCAAAGGGTGCAGTATATATCTTTCTATGCCTTCTCTGTACTTTGATGATCAAAGATGATATCTATGATTTACACATCATGGAGTAGAAAAGGTTATAAATCCATATCACCCATAGATCTTAAGTCATGATTTCTCACACTTGTTATTAACCATTTTTTCATTCAAATTCCTGCTGATTTAGGATTTTCAGACCAACTGGTAGTCTTTTCAGTGAGAAACATCCTTAATTCAATCAGACTCCAAAGGGTGCAGCATATATCTTCTGTGACTTCTCTGTACTTTGATGATCATAGATGAAAACTCTCTGTGTTTCACCCTTCCTGGAGTAGAAAAGGATATAAGTCCACAGCACCCACAGAGACTAAGTCCTGATTTCTCTAACTTGTATTAACCATTTTTTCGTTCAAATTCCTGCTGATTTAGGCCTTTCAGGGCAACAGGCAGGGTTTTCAGGAGAAACCTTCAGAATTAAATACATTCCAAAGGGTGCAGTATAAAATTTTAGGAACTTCCCTGTAAGTTAATGTTTGTAGGTGAATCTCTGTATGTTTTACACTCATTGAGTAGAAAAAAATATAAGTCCATATCACCCACAGATCATAAGTCATGATTTCTTCCACTTGTAATTAACACTTTTTTCATGCAAATTCCTGTTGATTTAGGCCTTTCAGTCCAACAGCCTGTGTTTTCAAGGAGAAAAATCCTGAATTCAATCAGTCTCCAAAGGGTGCAGTATATATCTTTCTGTGACTTCTCTGTACTTTGATGATCATAGATGAAATCTCTGTATATTTTGTACTTCATGGTGTAGAAAAGGATAAGTCCATATAACCCACAGATCTGAAGTCATGGTTTCGCTCACTGTTATTAACACTTTTCTCATTCAAATTCTGGCTGATTTAGGCCATTCAGGCCAACAGGCAGTGTTTAGAGTGAGAAAAGTCCTGAATTCAATCAGACTCCAAAGGCTGTAGTATATATCTTTCTGTCACTTACTGTACTTTGATGATCATAGTTGAAAACTCTCTGTTTTACACTCCATGGAGTAGAAGAGGATATAAGTCCATATCACCCACAGATCTTTATTCATGAATTATCCCATTTGTTTTAACCCTTTTTTCATTCAATTTCCTGCTGATTTAGGTCATTTAGGCAACTGGAATTGTGTCCTGGAAGAAACCTCCTGAAATCAGTTAGAAATACAGCATGTTGTATATATCTTTCTGTGACACCTCAGTACTTTGATGATCATAGATGAAATCTATATTTTACCCTTCATGGGGTAGAAAATGATATAAGTCCATATCACCCACAGATCTTAATTCATGAGTTCTCCCACTTGTTATTAACACTTTTTGCATTTAAATTCCTGATGATTTAGGCCTTTGAGGCCAGCAGGCAATGTTTTCAGCGAGTAACCTTCTGAATTCAATCCTACTCAATCGGTGCCGTAATGTCTTTATGGAACTTCCTTGTACGTAGATGTGTATGGTTGAGATCTCTCTATGTTTTACACTTCAGGGAGCAGAAAACGATAATGTCCATGTTACCCACAGACCTGAACAAATGATTTTTCCCACTTGTTATTAACTCTTTTTTTCATTCAAAATCCTGCTGATTTAGGCATTTTTGGATGAAAGGCAGTGATCTCAGGGAGAAAGTTCCAGAATTGAATCAGACTCCTAAGATTGCATTATATATATATATATATTTATGTTACATCTCTGTATTTGATTGATAATAGATGAAATCTCACTATGTTTTACACTTCATGGGGTTGAAAAGGATATACGTCCATAACACCCACAGATCTTAGGTCATGATTTCTCCTACTTTTTATTAACACGTTTTCATTCAAATTCCTGCTGATTTAGAATTTTCAGGCCATCTGGCAGTCTTTTCTGTTAGAAACCTCCTGTATTCTATAAGACTCCAGAGGGTGCAATATATATCTTTCTGTGATTCTCTGTACTTTATGATCATAGATGAAATGTCTGTTTGTTTTAAACTTCATGGATTAATAAAAGATATAATTCCTATCTCCCTTATCTTGAGTCATAATTTCTCCCTCTTGTTATTAACCCTTTTATCATTTAAATTCCAGCTAATTTAGGCGTTTCAGGCCAACAGGCAGTGTTTTCAGAGAGAAACCTTCTGAATTCACTAAGTCTCCAAAGGGTGCTGTATATATCTTACCCTGACTCCTCTGTATTTTGATGATTATAGATGAAACCTCTCCATGTCTTAAACAAATGGGGTAGAAAAAGATATGTCATATCACCCACATATCATAACTCATGATTTCTCCCACTTGTTATTAACCCTTTTTTCATTCAAATTTCTGCAGATTTAGGCCTTTCATTCCAAAGGACAGAGTTTTCATGTTGAAACCACCGTAATTCAATCAGAGTCCAAAGCATGCAGTATATATCATTCTGTGGTTTCTGGACTTTGTTGCTCATAGATGAAATCTATGCTTTTCACTTCATGGGGTAGAAAAATGTATAAGTTCATATAACCCACAGATCTAAAGTCATGATTTCTCCCACTTGTTAACCGTTTATTCATTCAAATCCCTGCTGCTTTAGGTGTTTCAGGCAAAGGATGTGTTTTCAAGAAATAACTCCTGAATTCAATTAGATGCCAAAGGGTGCAGTATATACTTTGTGTGACTTCTTTTTATTTTTCTGATCGTAGATGAAAACTCTCTATGTTTCACACTATATGTGGTAGAAAAGTATATAAGTCCATATCACCCACAGATCTTAAGTCATGATTTCATCCACTTGTTATTAACACTTTTTTCATTCAAATTCCTGCTGATATAGACCTTTCAGGCCAACAGGCAGTGTTTTCAGCGAGAAGTCCTTAATTCAATCAGACCTCTAAGATGCATTACATATATTCCTGTGATTCTGTACTCGATGATCATAGATGAAAAATCTGTATATTTTACACTTCATGGGTTAGAAAAGGATATAAGTCCATATCACCCAGAGCTCGTAAGTCATGATTTCTCCCACTCGTTAATCAAACTTTTTTCAAACAAATTCCTGCTGATTGAGGCCTTCCATGCCAACAGGCAGAGTAGTCAGCAAGGCACCACCTGAATTCAATCAGACTCCAAAGGGCGCAGTATATATCTTTCTATGCCTTCTCTGTACTTTGATGATAAAGATGATATCTATGTTTTACATTTCATGGGATAGAAAAGGATGTAAATCCATATCACCCATGGATCATAAGTCATGATTTCTCCCACTTGTTATTAACCCATTTCTCTATCAAATTCATGATGATTTAGGCCTTTCAGTCCAAATGGCAGTGGGTTGTTTTTTTTTTTTTTTGAGAAAACTCCTGAATTCAATGTGACTCCTATGATTGCATTATATGTCTTTCTGATACTTCTCTGTACTTGATGATCTTATATGAAATCTCTCTATGTATTACATATCATGGGGTAGAACAGAATATAAGTCCATATCACCAACACATCTTAAGTTATCATTTCTCCCACGTTTTTTAACGCTTTTTTAAATCAAATTCCTGCTGATTTATGCCTTTCAGGCGAACTGGCAGTGTTATCAGGGAGAAACCTCTTGAATTCAAAAGGACACAAAAGGGTGCAGTATATATCTTCAGTGACTTCTTTGATGATGATAGATGAAATTTTACATGATTACACTAGAATTTGGAGAAAAGGATATAAGTCCATATCACCCACAGATCTTAAGTCATGATTTCTCCCACTTGTATTAACCCTTTTTTATTCAAATTCTTGCTGATTAAGGGCGTTCAGGCCAACAGGCAGTGTTTACAGCAACAAACCTCCTGAATTCAATCAGACTCCATGGTTGCAGTATATAACTTTCTATGTCTTCTCTGTACTTTGATGATCAAAGATGATATCTATGTTTTACACTTCATGGGTTAGAAATGGATATAAGTCCAGTCACCTACAGATCTTAAGTCATGATTTCTCCCACTTGTTTTTAACCCATTTCTCATTCAAATTCCTAATGATTTAGGCCTTTCAGTCCAAAAGGCAGTATTTTTTAAAGAAAATTCCTGAATTCAATGTGACTACTACGATGAATTATATATCTTTCTGTTACTTCTCTGTACTTGATGATCATAGATAAAATCTCTCTATGATTTACACATCATGGGGTAGAACAGAATATAAATCCATATCACACACGTCTTAAGTTATGATTTCTCCCACATTTTTAACCCTTTAGTCAATCAAATTCCTGCTGATTTACACTTTTCAGGCCAACTGACAGTGTTATCAGGGAGAAACCTCTTGAATTCAAAAGACAAAAAAGGGTGCAGTATATATCATCAGTGACGTCTTTACTTTGATGATCATAGATGAAATCTCTATGTTTAACACTTATTGGGGTATAAAAGCAATATTAGTCCATATCACCCAGAGAGTTTAAGTCATGAATTCTCCCACTTTCTATTAACATTTTTTCATTCAAATTCCTGTTCATTTATGCTCTTCAGGGCAACTGGCAGTGTTTTCAGGGAGAATCCACCTGAATTCAATTAGACTCAAACCGGTGCAGTATATACCATTCAGTGACTTGTTTAATTTGATGATCATAGATGAAATTTACATGATTTACTCTAGATTTGGGAGAAAAGGATATAAGTCCATATCACCCACAGATCTTAAGTCATGATTTCTGTTTTACACTTCATGGGGTAGAAAATGATATAAATCCTTATACGCACAGATCTTAAGTCATGATATCTCCCACATGTTAAAAACCCTTTTTGAATTCAAACTCCTGATCTTTAGGCCTTTCAGGCCAACAGGCATTATTTTCAGACAGAAACATCGTGAATGCAATCATACTCCAAAGTGTGCAGTATATATCTTTCCGTGACTCTTCTGTACTTTGATGAACATAGACGAAATCTCTTTATGTTTTACGCTTCATGGGTAGAAAAAGATATGTCTATATCACCCACAGATCTTAAGTCATCATTTCTCCCACTTGTTTTAACCCTTTTTTCATTAAAATTCATGCCAATTTAGGTCTTCAGGCCATAAAGTTTGTTTTCTGGTAGAAACTCCTTAATTCAAACAGACTCCAAAGGGTGCAGTATATGTCTTTCTGTGATTTCTCTGTAATTTGATGGACATAGATGAAATCTACCTGTGTATTAAACTTCATGCATTAGAACAGGATATAAGTCCATATCACCACAGATAAAGTCATGATTTCTCCCACTTGTTATTAACCATTTTTCATTTAATTTCTGCTAATTTAGGCCGCTCAGGCCAACAGGCAGTTTTTACAGGGAGAAACCTCTTGAATTAATTCAGATTCCAAAGGGTGCAGTATATATTTTTCTGTGACTTCTCTGTACTTTTATGATCATATATCAAATGTAATTAATTCACTTCATGGGGTATAAAGGGAAATGTCTTTATACCAACATATCTTAAGTCATAATTTCTCCCACTTGTTATTAACCATTTTTTCATTCTAATTCCTGCTTATTAAGGCCTTTCAGGCCAACAGGCAGTGTTTTTTCAGGGAGAAATCATCTGAATTCAAACATACTCCAATGGGTGCAGTAAGTATATTTATGGACTTCCCTCTAAGTTGATGTTTATAGATGTAATCTCTCTATTTCTTACGCTTCATGGAGTTAAAAAGTATAAGTCCATATCACCTGGAGATCTTAACTCATGATTTCTCCCATTTGCTATTTACTCTTTTTTCTATCAAATTATTTCTGATTTCTGCCTTTCAGATATAAAGCAGTGTTTTAGGGAGGAAATTCCTGAATTCAGTCAGACTCCTTAATACAGTGATTTAGGGAGGAAATTCCTGAATTCAATCAGACTCCTAAGATTGCGTTATATATCTTTCTGTGACTTCTCTGTACTTTGATGATCACAGATGAAATCTCTCTATGTTTAACACTTCTTGGGGCCTACAAGGGTATAAGTCCATGTCACCAACAGATCTTAAGTCATCATTTCATCCACTCATTATTAAACCTTTTTCCAATCAAGTTCCTGCTGATTTAGGCCTTTCAGGACAACATGCAGTGTTTTCATCGAGAAACCCCCTGAATTCAAACAGACTCCAAAGGGTGCAGTATATATCTGTCTGCTCTGCACTTTGATGATCAAAGATGAAAAATATGTTTTACAGTTCATGGGATAGAAAAGGATGTAAGTCCATATCACCCACAGATTGTAAGTCATGATTTCTCCCACTGTTATTTACCCTTTTTTCATTCAAATTCCAGCTGATTTAGGCCTTTCAGAGCAACAACTTTGTTTGCAACAAGAAACCTCCTGAATTCAGATTCCACAGGGGGCAGTATATATCTTTGTGTAACCTCTCTGTACTTTGATGATTATAGATGAAATCTATCTATGTTTCAACCTTCATGGAGTATAAAAGGATATATGTCCATAACACCCACAGTATTTAGTTCAGATTTCTCACACTTGTTAACATTTTGTCATTCAAATTCCTGCTGATTTATGTCTTCAGGCCATAAGGTTTGTTTTCAGTAGAAACTCCAGAACTCAAACAGAATCCAAATGTTACAGTATATGTCTTTCTGTAATTTCTCTGTACTTTGATGAACATAGATGAAATCTCTCTATGTTTTACACTTCATGGAATAGAAAAGGATATAAGCCCATATCACCCACAGATCTTAAGTCATGATTTCTCCACTTGTTATTAACCCCTTTTCATTCAAATTTCAGCTAATTTAGGCCTGTCAGGACAACAGGCAGTGTTTTCATGGAGAAACCTCCTGAATTAATTCAGACTCCATAGGGTGCAGTATATATGATTCTGTGACTTCTCTGTAATTTTATTATCATAGATGAAACCTAATTATTACACCATGGGATAGAAAAGGATGTAAGTCCATATCACCCACATATTGTAAGTTATGATTTCCCCCACTTGTTATTAACCATTTTTTTCATTCAATTTCATGCTGATTTAGGGCTTTCAGGCCAAAAGACGGTGTTTTCAGCGAGAAACACCTGAATTCAAGCAGACTCCAAAGGGTGCAGTTTACATCTTTCTTTGACTCATCTGTAATTTGATGATCATAGATGAAATCTCTCTATAATTTACACATCATGGAGTAGAAAAGGTTAAAATTCCATATCACCCACAGATCTTAAATCATGATATCTCCCACTTGTTATTAACCCTTTTTTCATTCAAATTCCTGGTGATATAGGCAGTGTTTTCAGCAAGAAACCTTCTGAATTCTATCATACTCCAAAGGGTGCAGCATATATCTTTAAGGAACATTCCTGTATATTGATGTATATAGGTGAAATCTCTGTATGTTTTACACTTCATGGTGTAGCATAGGATATAATTCAAGATCACACACATTTCATTTAATTTTATGCTCATTAAGAGCTTTCAGGCCAAAAGACAGGGTTTTCAGGGAGAAAACTCCTGAATTCAATCAGAATCCAAAGGGTGCATTGTATATCTTTCTGTGCCTTTTCTGTATTTGATGATCATCGATGAAATCTCTCTATATTTTAGACTACTTATGGTAGTAAAGATATAATTCCACATCACCAACAGGTCTTAAGTCATGATTTTCCCACTTATTAACCCTTTTTTCATTCAAATTCCTGCTTTAAGTGCTTTCAGGCCAACAGGCAGTGTTTTCAGCCAGAAACCTCCTGAATTCAATCAGACACCAAAGGTTGCAGTATATATCTATCTGTGACTTCTCTGGTTTTTGATGATCATAGATGAAATCTCTCTATGTTTTACACTTCATGGCGTAGCAAATGATATAAGTCCATATCACCCACAGATCTTAAGTCACGATTTCTCCTACTTGTTATAAACACTTTTGTATTAAAATTCATGCTGATTTAGGTTTTTCATGCCAACAGGCAGTGTTTTCAGCGAGAATCTCCTGAATTTAATCAGACTACAAAGGTTGCAGTATATATCTTTCTGTGACATCTCAGTACTTTGATGATCATAGATGAAATATATATTTTACCCTTCATGGGTTAGAAAATGATGTAAGTCCATATCACCCACGATCTTAAGTCATGATTTCTCCTACTTGTTTCTACCATTTTTTCATTTAAATTCCTGATGATTTAGGTCTTTCAGGCCAACAGGCAATGTTTTCAGTGAGAAACCTTCTGAATTCTATCCTACTCAATCGGTGCCGAAATGTCTTTATGGAACTTCCTTTACGTAGAAGTGTATGGATGAGATCTCTCTATGTTTTACACTTCAGGGAGGAGAAAACGATAATATCCATATCACCCACAGACCTGAACACATGATTTTTCCCACTTGTTATTAACACTTTTTTTTCATTCAAAATCCTGCTGATTTAGGCATTTTTGGATGCAAGGCAGTGATCTCAGGGAGAAAGTTCCAGAATTGAATCAGACTCCTAAGATTGCATTATATATCTTTATGTTACTTCTCTGTATTTGAATGATAATAGATGAAATCTCACTATGTTTTACACTTCATGGGGTAGAAAAGTTTATAAGTCCATATGACCCACAGTTCGAAAGTCATGATTTCTCCCACTTGTTATTAACCCTTTTTTCATTCAAATTCCTGCTGATTTATGCCTTTCAGGCAACTGGAAGTGTATTCAGGAAGAAACCTCCTGAAATCAATTAGACATACAAGGTCAAGTACATATATTTCAGTGAATTCTCCTTACTTTGGTGATCACAGATGAAATCTCTCTGTTTTAAACTACATGGGGTTGAAAAGGATATAGGTCCATTTGACCCACATTTCGAAAGTCATGATTTCTCCTACTTGTTATTAACCCTTTTTTCATTCAAATTCCTGGTGATTTAGGCCTTTCAGGAAAAAAGGCAGTGATTAGAGCGTTAAACTTCCCGAATTCAATCAGACTCCAAGGGTGCAGTGTATATCCTTCTATGACTTCTCTGTACTTTTATTATCATAGATGAAACCTAATTATAACACCATGGGATAGAAAAGGATGTAAGTACATATCACCCACAGATCGTAATTATAATTTCACCCACTTGTTATTAACCCTTTTTCATTCAATTTCATGCAGATTAAGGGCTTTCAGGCCAAAAGAGAGTGTTTTCAGTGAGAAACACCTGAATTCAATCATACTCCAAAGTGTGCAGTATGTATCTTTCTTTGACTTCTCTGTAATTTGATGATCATAGATGAAATCTATCTATGATTTACACATCTTAGAGTAGAAAAGGTTATAAATCCATATCACCAACAGATCTTAAGTCAAGATTTCTCGAACTTATTACTAACACTTTTTTTCATTCAAATTCATGATGATATAGGCCTTGCAGTCCATCAGGCAGTGTTTTCAGCACGAAACCTTCTGAATTCAATCACACTCCAAAGGGTGCAGCATATATCTTTATGGAACATTACTGTATATTTATGTATAACAGTGAAATCTCTGTATGTTTTACACTTCATGGGATAGCAAAGGATATAACTCCATATCACCCATAGATCTTAAGTTATGATTTCTCCTACTTGATATTAACCCCTTTTTCATTCAAATTCTTGCTGATTTTGGCCTTTCGGACCACCAGGCAGTGTTTTCAGAGAGAAAACTTCTGAATTCAATCAACTCCAATGGGTGCCATATATCTATATGGAACATTCTTGTACGTTGATGTTTATACATGAAATCTCTCTATGTTTTACACTTCATGGAGTACAAAAGAATAAAGTCCATATCACCCACATTTCTGAAGTCAGGATTTCTGGCACTTGTTATTAACACTTTTTTTATTCTATCCTTGCTGAGTTAGGCTTTTCAGGCCAAATGGTAGTGTTTTCAGGGAGAAACATACCGAATTCATTTAGAATCCATAGGGTGCAGTATATATCGTTCAGTGACCTCTCTTTGCTTTCATGATCATCAATGAAATCTCTCTATGTTATACACACATGTGGTAGAAAAGGATGTAATTCCATATCACCCACAGATCTTATTTCATGATTTCCCCCACTTGTTATTAAACCTTTTTTCATTCAATATCATGCTGATTAAAGGCTTTCAGGCCAAAAGACAGTGTTTTCAGTGAGAAACCACCTGAATTCAATCATACTCCAAAGGGTGCAGTACATGATTTAAGCCTTTCTGGCCATAACGCATTGTTTTCAGGGAGAAAACTCCTATATTCAATCAGACTCCTTAGGTTGCATCATATATCTTCCTGTTACTTCTCTGTACTTTGAAGATCATAGGTGAAATCTCTCTAGGTTTTACACTTCATGGGTTAGAAAATGATATAAGACCATATCACCCAGAAATTGCAAGTCATGATTTTTCCACTTCTTACTAATCCCTTTTTCATTCAATTCCTGATGATTTAGTATTTCCTGCCCAACAGGCAGTGTTTTCAGCGAGAAACCTCCTCTATTCAATCATACACCAAAGGGTGCAGTATACATCTTTCTGTGACTTTTCGTTGCTTTGATCATCATGGATGAAATATATTTTTTACATTTCATGGAGTATTAAGATATAAGTCCATATCACCCAAAGATCTTAAGTCATGATTTCTCCCACTTGATATTAACCCCTTTGTCATTCAAATTCTTGCTGATTTTGACCTTCAGACCAACAGCCAGTGTTTTCTGCGAGAAACCTTCTGAATTCAATCAACTCCAATGGGTGCCGTATATCTATATGGAACTTCCTTGTACATTGATGTTTATAGATGAAATCTCTCTATGTTTTACACATCATGGAGAGAAAAGAATATAATCCATATCACCCACATTTGTCAAGTCATGATTACTGGCACTTGTTATTAACCCTTTTTTTTATTCAATCCTTGCTGAGTTAGGCTTTTCAGGCCAAATGGTAGTGTTTTCAGGGAGAAACATACTGAATTCAATTAGAATCCAAAGGGTGCAGTACATATCTTCTTTGACTTCTCTGTAATTTGATGATTATAGATGAAATTTATGTTTTACACTTCATGGGTTAGAAAAAGAAATAAGTCCATATTATCCACTGATCTTAAGTCATGACTTCTCAATTTGTTATATAAATACTCCCCTTTTTCAGTCAAAATCCTGCTGATTTAGACTTTTCAGGCCAACAGGCAGTGTTTTCAGTGAGAAATCTTCTGAATTGAATCACACTCCAAAGGGTGCAGTATATCAATATGGAACTTCCCTGTATGTTGAAGTTTATAGATGAAATCTCTCTATGTTTTGTGCTTCATTCAGTAGAAAAGTATATAAGTCCATATCACACACAGATCTGAAGTCATAATTTCTTCCAATTGTTATTAACATTTTTTTCATTCAATTCATGCTGATTAAGGGCTTTCAGGCCAAAAGACAGTGTTTTCAGGTAGAAAACTCCTGAATACAATAAGAATCCAAAGGGTGCATTATATATCTTTATGTGCCTTCTCTGTATTTGTTGATCATAGGTGAAATCTCTCTATGTTTTAGACTACTTATGGTAGTAAAGTATATAATTCCACGTCATCCACAGATCTTAAATCATCATTTCTCCCACTTGTTATTAACCCTTTTTTCATTCAATTTCCTACTCTTTAAGGGCGTTCAGGACAACAGGCAGTGTTTTCAGCCAGAAACCTCCTGAATTCAATCAGACACCAAAGGGTGCAGTATATATCTATCACCCACAGATCTTAAGTCATGATTTCTCTGACTTGTTATTAATCCTTTTGCATTAAAATTCCTGCTGATTTAGGCTTTTCATGCAAACAGGCAGTGTTTTCAGCAAAATCTCCTGAATTTAATCAGACTTCAAAGGGTGCAGTATATATCTTTCTGTGACATCTCAGTACTTTGATGATCATTGATGAAATCTATGTTTTACCCTTCATGGGGTAGAAAATGATATAAGTCCAAATCACCCACAGATCTTATGTCATGATTTCTCCCATTTGTTATAAACTCTTTTGTCATTCAAATTCATGCTGATTTAGGCCTTTCAGGCCAAGAAGCATTATTTTCAAACAGAAACATCCTGAATTCAATCATACTTCAAAGTGTGCAGTATATATCTTTCCGTGATCTTCTGTACCTTGATGAACATAGATGAAATATCTTTATGTTTTACACTTCATGGGGTAGAAAAGGATATATGTCTATATCACCCACAGATCTTAAGTCATGATTTACCCCATTTGTTTTTAACCCTTTTTTCATTCAAATTCCTACTGATTTAGGCCTTTCAGGCAACTGGAAGTGTTTTCTGGGAGAAACCTTCTGAAAACAATTCGACATACAGGGTGCAGTATATATCTTTCTGTGACTTCTCTGTACTTTGATGATCATAGATGAAAACTCTCTATGTTTCACACTTCATGGGTTTCGAAATAGATATAAGTCCATATCACCTACAGATCTTAAGTCATGATTTCTCCCACTTGTTATTAACCCTTTTTCCACTCAAAGTCCTGCTGATTTAGGCCTTTCAGGAATACAGGAAGTGTTAGAGCAAGAATCTCCTGAATTTAATCAGACTCCAAAGGGTGCAGTATATATCTTTCTATGACACCTCAGTACTTTGATGATCATAGATGAAATCTTTATTTTACCCTTCATGGGGTATAAAATGATATAAGTCCATATCACCCACGGATCTTCAGTCATGATTTCTCGCACTTGTTATTAACAGTTTTTTTCATTCAAATTTCAGCTGATTTAGGCTTTTCAGGCCTACTAGAAAAGTTTTCAGGGAGAAACGTCCTGAATTCAATCACACTATAAAGGGTGCAGCATTTATCTTTATGGAACTTTCCTGTATATCATGTATATAGGTGAAATATCTCTATGTTTTACACATCATGGGTTTGGAAATGATATAATTCCATATCACCCACAGATCTTAACTCATGATTTCTGCCACTTGTTAGGAACCCTTTTTTCATCCAAATTCCTGTTGATTTAGGCCTTTCTGGCCAACAGGCTGTGTTTTCAGGGAGAAATCTCCTGAATTCAATCAGACTCCAATGTGTGCTTTATGTATCTTTCTCTGACTTCTCTGTACTTTGATGATCATAGGTGAAATCTCTCTATGTTTTACCCTTCATGGCGTAGAAAAATATATAAGTCCATATCACCCAAATTTCTTTAGCCATGATTTCTCCCACTTTGTATCAACCCCCTTTTCATTCAAATTCCTGCTGTTTGTCTTTTCAGGCCAACAGGCAGTGTTTTCTCTAAGAAACTTCCTGAATTCAATCATACTCCAAAAGGTATAGTATATATCTTAATGGAAATTTCCTGTTCTTTTATGAACATAGATGAAATCTATCTGTGTTTTAAACTTCATGGAGTAGAACAGGATATAAGCCCATATACCCACAGTTCGTTGGTCATTATTTCTTCCACTTGTAATTAACCCTTTTTACATTGAATTTCCTGCTGATTTAGGCCTTTCACATCATAAGGTTTGTTTTCAGGTATACTCCTGAATTCAATCAGATTCCAAATGGTGCTGTATATGTTTTTCTGTGACTTCTCTGTACTTTGATGAACATAGATGAAATCTCTCTCTCTCTCTTTTACAATACATGGAGTAGAACTGGATATAAGTCCATATCATCCACAGATCTTAAGTCATGATTTCTCCTACTTGTTATTAACACTTTTTCCTTCAAATTCCTGCTGATTTAGGATTTTCAAGGCCAACTGGCAGTCTTTTGTGTTAGAAACCTCCTATATTCTATAAGACTCCAAAGGGTGCAATATATATTTTTCTGTGAGTTCTCTGTACTTTGATGATCATAGATGAAATCTTTGTATGTTTTAAACTTCATGGATTAGAAAAGGATATAATTCCATATCTCCCAGATCTTGAGTCATAATTTCTCCCACTTGTTATTAATTCTTTTTTCATTTAAATTCCAGCTGATTTAGGTGTTTAAGGCAAACAGGCAGTGTTCTCAGTGAGAAACCTCCTGAATTCACTAAGTCTCCAAAGGCTGCTGTATATATCTTTCCGTGACTCCTCTGTATTTTGATGATCATAGATGAAACCTCTGAATGTTTTACCCTTCATGGGGTAGAAAAGGATATAAGTCCATATCACCCACATATGTTAAGTCATGATTTCAACCACTTATTATTAACACTTTTGTCATTCAAATTTCTGCAGATTTAGGCCTTACATGCCAAAGGACAGAGTTTTCAGGGAGAAACCTCCTTAATTCAATCAGACTCCAAAGTGTGCAGTATATATCATTCTGTGAATTCTCTGGACTTTGTTGATCATAGATGAAATATTTGTTTTATACTTCATGGGGTAGAAAAATGTATAAGTCCATATCACCCACAGATCTTAAGTCATGATTTCTCCCCTGTTTTATTAACCCAATTTTCATTCAAATTCCTGATGATTAGGCCTTTCAGGCCAAAAGGCAGTGTTAGTTTTTTTTTGTTGTTTTTTTTTTGAGAAAACTCCTGAATAATGTGACTCCTAAGAATGCATTATATATCTTTCTGCTACTTCTCTGTACTTGATGATCATACATGAAATCTCTCTATGTTTTACACATCATGTGGTAGACAGATTATAAGTCCATATCACCCACACATCTTAAGTTATGATTCTCCGACATTTTTTAACCCTTTTTTCAATCAAATTCCTTCTGATTTACGCTCTTCAGGCCAACTGGCAGTGTTATCAGGGAGAAACCTCTTGAATTCAATTAGACACAAAAGGGTGCATTATATATCTTTCAGAGACTTTTTTACTTTGATGGTCATAGATGAAATCTTACATGATTTATACTAGATTTTGGAGAAAAGGATATAAGGCCATATCACCCACAGAACTTAAGTCATGATTTTGCCCACTTGTTATTAACACTTTTTTATTCAAATTCCTGCTGCTTAAGGGCTTTCAGACCAACAGGCAGTGTTTTCAGCAAGAAACCTCCTGAAATCAATCAGACTACAAAGGGACCAGTATATATCTGTGAGTTCTCTGTAATTTGATGATCATAGATGAAATCTCTCTATGATTTACACATCATGGAGTAGAAAAAGTTATAAATCCATTACACCTACAGATTTTAAGTCATGAATTCTCCCTCTTTCTATTAACCCTTTTTTCATTCAAATTCCTGTTCATTTACACTCTTCAGGCCAACTGGCCGGGTTATCAGGCAGAAACCTCTTGAATTCAATTAGACAAAAAGGGTGAGGTATATATCTTTCAATGACTCTATATATTATACTTCATGGTGTAGAAATGGATAAGTACATATAACCCACAGATCTGAAGTCATGATTTCTACAACTTGTTATTAACCCTTTCTTCATTCAAATTCCTGCTGATTTAGGCCTTTCAGGCAACTGGAAGTGTTTTCAGGCAGAAACCTCTTGAAATCAAT
>PVHY01014621.1:16963-38137 GCA_004024945.1 Uropsilus gracilis | reverse complement strand
TCAGCATGTTTGAAGACATCTTTCTTTGGTATGCTCCTTTGGCGTGCTTTGGCTCCTCCATGCCATCTTCTTCTTGTCGTCTTCCTCCAGGTAGAAAAGAGACCTCATGGTTCCAGACCCAGCAAAGTTCACTTTCTTTCCAGGTCTAACTTTTGCATGGTCTCTTCCAGACACAAGTGAAACTCAGCAAAGCAAACTCCAACACAGAGTTCAAATCTGCAAACTTCTTAACCACCTTCAGCACATATGTGGCTATTCTGGGCCAGCCAGAGGTGGCCCCAGGCCTTGGCCACACATGGCCAAGCTCACATGGTTCACATCTTCATCTTACAAAATGGCCGAAACCAAACCTGAATCTCAATCTCCACTCCCATCTTTCATTTTTCCTTTTTTCTCCCCTCTCTTTGTTTCAAACCTCTTTATATATTCTTTCTGTTTTCCTGCCTTCCAGAAACAGCTCCTGAATTATTACTTTACAAAGAAAAAAACCTGTTTTCCTCCTTCCTTGCCATCATCTCATTCTGAAAGGAAATTCTAATTAAGGCAATTCTCACATTTTAGCATACCTTCCTTGAAATCTACAATCTTAAACAGGAGACAATGACACCCAAGGAGGCAGCCCACCCTTTCATAGCTAGTAGGTGAGATGAAGAAGAATGACTTGTATGAACTATAGTATTACTTTAGTAGAGTTGAATTAGATATATACTAGAGGATTATCAACTTTATTTGTTTTGAGTTGTTATTAACTCTCACCAAATTGCTGCATTTTTAAAAAATGACTATATTGATCAAAAGAGCTCTAACACCATGAAGTACCTCACTTCATCATTCTGGAGAATTAAAATCTAAAAAAAGTCCAAAAATCAATGCTAAATGAAGTCAGGAGGAAAAAGTAAATATGAATGACTTCATTGATATGAGGACTGTAAAGAAATCAAACAACATAGGGTCAGACAAAGGCAGAGCTTGAAAGTTAACTAAGCATAGATATGGGGCATCCAGGAGTGGAGGGAAGAATGAGTTGGTTTAAGTAAAAGAGGAAAGTGGGAATTGATCAACAGAATATTGTGATGGACTTCTGTCTGAGAGAGCTATGATCATCGAATCTGAAGGCAAAATTATACATTGTCCCATAAATTACAATGATTTTTTAAAAAAAATGTACTACATTTAAAAAATAAAAACAAGACAACAAAACCAAATTAAGTGAACAATCCATTTAGTTTAACCTGGGACAAACCATTCAATCTTAATGAGTCATAGTTTTTACAGAAAACTGTTGTAATTTACTTAAAATTGAATAAGGTACATATAGAGAAAGAAACAAAAATAAGAATTTAATCATTTATGTAAAGTGGTAATACATTCAATTTTATCCAGAAATATTTTAGTCAGAATATTTTAGGTAGAAACGTGACATTGCATTTCAAAGCTATATATTAAAGGAATACTTGGGTTATTGTGTAGAAGATAGACTAGAAATCTAAGAATAGTAGCAAGGAATACAATCAAGTTATTGTTAGTGATGGTAGTGATTTGGACTAAAGTGTTAACACTGTTGATAGTGACAACATTAAGATTTGGTGCATATTTTAAATATATGTATCAGTCAAATTTACTAATGGGTTGGCTAAAAAACAGCAGGATAACAAAATCATCATAGATTTATAAATTGACTTGATAAAGGAACTTACGTAGTCAATAGAAACTCATCCTGTGCCTTTTAATCAAAAAGTGGCCTCCAGTTACCAATATGAAAAATATAGGACAGTTTCTACACATAAAGTCCTAAGGCTTAAAAGGTTATGTAGGCAACAAAATTAAGTTAAGTAAAGTATTTATAATAAGATGCTGTTAATGCAGAAAGTCTCTATACACTTTAAACTTCAAAAGGCTATTATTTAAGTATGTATATAAGAATTAAGAAAGTAATTCTAAAACAACTGTTCATGTATGGAATAAATAAAATTTCTAATGAGGATGTTAGATTCACTTTCAAATGTGAGCATAATTATGTTTAAGTAGCATAGATTTGTGTTTTAAAATAAATGGGTAACCCTGCATCATAATAATAATTTTAGGAATCAATTTAACCTTTTCCAAGATTCTAAGCTAAGGAAGTTCATTAAGAAAAAGTTCAACTGAAGCACACAACAATGGACAGAAGGGAAAGGGGTAGGGGAAAAGGGGAGGGCAAATCCCTGGGATTGCAAAGATGTGAAATTTACATATAAATAAAAAAATAATTATTAAAAAAATAAAAGAAAAAGTTCAACTAAAATAGCTTCAAGGTACAACAAAATATTACTAGCATATAAAAGAGAGACAGAGATGACTATACTTGGTTGAGTCTTCCGTATTGCAGATAACACTCAAAGAAAAGATGTTCAAATAAGAACTAGCTGAAATTTAGATTTCTTTTTCTTATTTTTAATTTGTTTGAATGTATTAGAAATTAAGACAGCAAATGCCAAGTACAAAGATTAACCTGGAGTGAATAGATAAATAAATGAGCCTTATTTTTATAACAAGTTTCATTGCATTTTTTTTCCATTGGACTTATGTACATAAAGAGAGAAGATACATTTAACAATTAACGAGCAACTACTATGCTAAAAAGAGTTTTAATATGTGTTATCTTTAGTTCTCCAAAATGCTGCCTTGTGATGATAATGCTACACTAAGACAGGAAACTATAGATGAAATTCAGTAATATAATAAGTAATTTTTTTTGGTTCTCTTTAAAAATAAATGGTGGATTTTATAGTCCAAATTAATTTAGCTTTACTTTGAAGACAATTTTTAAAGTAACCTTGGATAACTAAAAAAGTTAGTATTTCATTCATAAAATATTTTGCTGATATAGAGAAGTAGAAAATAAAATATTACTTTGTTTTTGTATCTTTCATTTTTAGAAGAAAAGGTAACAAAATTATATAATTAAAAATGAAAAATATCACTACTTTCTGAATAATTTTTTTTTTCATTTCGTTCCTTAGCCCCTGTTTATGTAGCTTGGAAAAATTCATTTATCCTTACCTATTTTATAATATTCTGGATGATGTGTCAAGCTGGATGACTTCACCAAGCTATTGATAACATTATGTTCCACCTTACACTTGGGAAAGTGCTATTGTCCATAATTTAATTACTTAGTTATCACACATTTTCCATGCATATGTTCATATTGAATCTATTGTCAATCATCTATTTTTTTCCTCTGTGACAGAAAAAAAAATCTATTTCAACCACATTTTCTGAATCTTTTTTTATTTCTTTTTTTCTGTTTTTTTACTTTTAGGTTTATAGGCAGTTGTCTTTATTGTTGTCATTGTTTGCAGGCACATTTAGAAACATTGCCATTTGTCATTTGCACAAAACATTGAAAAGCCTTGCTCATTTTGATAATTCTCATTCTAAAAAACATTAATTTAAAATAATGGAGGGATGCTAAAATTAACTTTCTCTTAGTTTGCTTGTTCCTAAATGATTTTCTTTCATATTGTTATTAAAGGCTTACATAGCATTCAATTTAAATCCCATTCAATCTACTGTGACAAGTTCTAGCTGAAGGTTTTATGAAATACAACTTTTATCAGAAACAGTTTTCACTCTGAATTATAATATTTTGGGGATGTAGTAATATAATTCAAATCAGAATATTTCAAGTTTTAGTAATCTACTTTAGAAGATGATACGTAAAATTAGAGCAGCTTTTACCAATTGGAATTTGGGAGTATGTTCATAAATTAGAGCTTTTAACATTTCTTATCAATAAATAGCTACTTCATAGTAATATACATTCCTTTAGGGCGACAACATTGTAACAAACTGTTCTTCCTTATTCTGCCTGTCTCTTTCTAGATACCAGTGAGATCATTAGCTTCTGAGTCCTTAATAAAAAGACTAATGAAGCTGTCTAGTCACTTAATTTGTAGCTTGTTCAGATAATGAATAATATCTATTTGTATCTATTAAATTCACTACTCTAGTCTGGGCTTCTCAAGTTAGTCATTCAATAGAATTGTATCCGACTAGAAATTGAGCTTGTCAATTTAACTTATATAGTAGAATCTCTCAAGACAATATGAGAATTGGGGGGAAAGTAGGAATACATGCTATGTATAAAACTACGGTGTTAAGTACCCTATTTTTAAACTTGCGGTATAATAAAAGTGTCTTAGTCACAAACTGGGCGATCATCTCCACATAGGGTTATTGTTAAATGAAAGTCTATCTCAAAAAAAGTTTATCTATCTCAAAGTCTTTTTAGACCTGTAGTTTGTCTGGAATGAGTTAAACATGGTAAGCTGTATCTAGTGGCAAAAAAAAACCACTGATAACCAATCCTGACAATTTCCCAACCTGAAGTAGGAGCCGTGGTATTATTAGTTTTGATCCAATCTTTCATATTTAAAATAATAAACTTGTAAGAGTAATTCTGAATATTTATTGGTAGCTATTCTTATAACCTGCTATAACATGTACAGAGGAAAACATAAGCTGAAAGCAGTAAAAACTTTATATTTAAAACTTTTTCTAAGGAATGAAGAGAACCATTGCTTGGGATAATAGAGTTTAAAAAAAATACTATAAATTTTATATTTAAATGGCTATTCTCCATTCAAATAAGATGACTTAATTAAAATCCCGTGGTAACTGCAGAGAGTTGTTTTTGTTTATTTTACTGAGGTAAAATAGATTTGTAATGTTGTATTTTAGAGATGTAGGAACTCCTCTTCAGGAGTTTCCACACATCACCCATCACCCGAACACTTTTAAACCATCAGCACAGTCCACTGTGCTCCCCTCTCCTTTTTGTTCTCACCCTTCCTCCTACTTCCTAGTTTTTGATATCAGCTCTATAGTCAGATTTCTAGGATCTGTTGTTAGTTTGGTTTTATCTAACACTATATTTTATTTCTCTATATTCCACATATGCATGACAACATTTGTCATTTTTCTTACTACTAACTTATTTCACTTATCATAGTCAACTCCAGTTTCCATCCAGGTTATAATAAATGGCAATGCGTGTATGTACATATCACATCATATATACTATATATATACATATATATCACATCTTCTTAATCCACTCATTTGCCCAGACAATTCTGATAGATGTTTTTTTAGGAACAGTTTTATATTCATAACAAGATTAAGAGGAAAGTACAGAGATTTCCCATATGCATCCTATCCACACACATGCATAGCCTTTTCATTATCAACATTCCCCATCAGAATGGTATCATTGGAATACTACTCATCCATCAAGGAGGACAAATATATGTCATTTGCAGCAACATGGATGGAACTAGAAAGACTCATATTAGCAGAAATAAGTCAAAAAGAAAAAGAGAAGTACAGGATGGTCTCACTTATATGATGGATACAGGGGAAAACAAACAAATAAGAAAAAATGAAAACAACCAATAGGACTGAACCATGGAGCGAGAGGGGAGGAGGGGGAAGAAGGTGGGGAAGGTGAAGAGCACAAAAGATCAGGATAGTTAACAAATGTTAGTGAAGTGGAAAAGCCCCGGGGTAAAAAACAAAACAAAACAAAAACACACACACACATACACACGCACACACATTTACCAGCTATCGGAAGAGAACAACAGGCCAAACAACCAACAACTAAACATCAACTTAACCAACCAATAATTTGCAGAAAAATGGGAGATGGAGTGACTGGAGGGGGGATACAGAGGGAGGATATGGAGGGAGAAGGAGGAATCAATTAATGCACAATTGTGACAAAGCAATAAAATGAATTAAAAAAAAAAAGAATGGTATCTTTGATACCAATGATAAATCTATGTTAGCACAGCATAATCATTAAAGTCCATAGTTTGCATTAGGATTCCCTGTTGCTTTCGAATAGTGTACAGATTTGAACAAATATGTAAAAGTATTACTACAGTATCCATTATTATGGTATCATTAATAGTACTTTCACTGCCCCAAATCTCCTTTGTGCTCTGCTAATTTAGTTTTCCCCTTACTCAGTCTTTGACCATTGACCTTTTCATCATCTTCCTAGGTTTTTCTATGAGGAATATGAATCATACAGTACATAGGATTTTCAGATTACTTTCTTTCATTTAAAAACATGTGTTCATGTGCCTATTGGCCATTTGTATTTCCTCTTTGGAGAAGTATCTTTTTAGTTCTCCTCCCCATTTTTTGACTGGGCTTCTTGCTTTATTTTTGCTTAGTTGTGTGTGTTCCTTGTGGATCTTTGTTATTAAATCCTTATCACTTTATGTAGAAGGCAATTTTTCCCCCAATTTGGTAGGGTTTCTTTCTGTTTTGTCTGTTGTCTCTTTTGCTGTACAGAAGCTTTTCAGTTTGATGGAATCCCATCTGTTTATGTTTTCCTTCATTTTTTGCCATATGTAGATGTGTCCAGAAATGGATTTCTGAAGCGTAATTCATGGAGGGTTTTGCCCAAGTTTTTCTCTATGTATTTTATGGTTTCACGTCTTGCATCTAAATTTTTTATCCATTTTGAGTTGATTTTTGTACATGGTGAGAGGGAGTTGTGTCTTGATTCATATTTTTGCATGCTTTGGCCCAGTTTTCCAGCACTATTTATTGAAGAGTCTGTCCTTGTTCCAATGTAAGTTTTTCATTTGTCAAAGATTAGTTGACTATATATGTGTGGTTTTGATTAATGGCACTCAATTCTGTTCCATTGATCTGATTGTCTGTTATTGAAAAAAAGCTCAGGCTCACTAGAAACCAGGGAAATGCAAATAAAAACCACAATGAGGCACTACCTTACACTAGTAAGAATGGCCTACATCAAAAAAGACAAGCAACAACAAGTGCTGGTATGGATGTGGAGAGAAAGGAGCACTCATACTGCTGGTGGGAATGTAAACTGGTCCAGCCACTACAGAAAGCAGTGTAAAGGACCCTCAAACTAATGAAAATGGAACTACCATTTGACCCAGCAATTGCTCTTCTGGGGATCTAACCAAAGGAGACCTCAATGATTGTACAAAGAGACTCCTGTGCTCAAATGTTTACTGCAGCACTATTTATAATTACAAGGACATGGAAACAACCCAAATATTCCAAAACAGATGATGGATGAAAAAGATGTGGCATGTATACACAATGGAATATTACTCATCAATTAAAAATGTCAAGTTTGATAAATTTGAGATAACATGGATGTACCTAGAAAAAAATCAAACTAGCAGAAACAAGTCAGAAAGAAAAAGGTGAAAGAAAAAAAAAATTCACCTATATATGGGACATAGGATAAACAAACAATAGACCAGGTGGAAAGTCAAAACAAACTAACAACCAAACTAAAGTACACACTTGGGGGGTGGGGGGCATGAGTGGGACCTTATGGTCAGGGAGAGGAGGTGGTGGTTGTTTCCCGGGGAATACAAAGATGTGAAATATATATAGATATAGATATATACATATATATATATGAATATATATATGTATAGATATAGGTATATATACATATATATTTAAACTACCTAAACTAAAAAAATGAAAATATGTGTTTAAGTTTCTTACATGTCCTTTCATGGCTTGATAGCTCATTAGCTCATTTCTCTGCCTCTGAATAATATTCAGTTTATTCATTTACCTATGGAAGGCATTTTGGTTGTTTCCAAGTTTTTGCAATTGTGACTGTAATCTCTATGAATGTTTTTCTATATTCAGGTTTCTGTGTAGACATCAATTCTAACTTTTTTGAATAAGCCAAGGCATGTGATTTTTTGACTACCTATGGTAAGAATATATGTAGTTTTCTATATGTATACTCTCCAAACCATCGTCCAAATTGCTTCATTTGTATTTTCACTGATAATGAATGAGGTTTTATTGCACCACCTCCTTCCCAGTTCTTCTTGATACTGTTTGAGATTTTGGACACTCTGATAAGTAAAAATTGTTATCTCATTATTGTTTTAATTTCATTTCCCTGATGTGGAGTATCTTTTCATTTGCTTAATTGATAATAGTATAATTTCTTTGGTGCCATATTTGTTAAAATTTCATGATAATTCCTTAATCAGTTCTTTTAATTATTATTATTATTATTATTATTATATTATTATTATCATTATTGCTGAGTTTTAAGAATCTGTATACAATTTTAGGTAACAATCCTTTTTTCATATATATTTTTTCTAATATTTTAATCATTGTATGTGGCTTGTCTTCTCATCATCTTAGCATTACATCTTGTAGAACAGAAGTTTGTAATTTTAATATAGTTCAGCTGCTCAATTTTTTATGGGTCAGGCCTTTGATGTTGTTATCTAAAATGCCAATTATACTAAACATATGCTAGGCTTTTCTCCTAGGTTATCGGCTAGACTTTATCATTGAAGTATTCTAATTGGGAATGGCATCATTAAATTTATATTCATAAATACCAAACTCTGTATTGTGCAGTCAGGTCAGAAATGACAGTGACTGCCACTTTAGTTATGACTTTGAAGGCAGTCATGTATATTTTCTCTAGACTTAAGAGAGGATAGAAGGGGTAGTTGTAATGGATAGATTGAATTGATGTTGGTGACTAAGAAAATAGATCATCAAAATTGACTTTTATGATATTTTCCGGTTTACTCCTTAGTAAACATACTAAAAATTAAAATAGGAAATCTGATCTATTGGTTGCCATTTCACCAGCTATTTTATGTATGTATGTATGTATGTATGTATGTATGTATTCCTCTATTTATTTATTTATTTATTTATTTATTTATTTATTTATTTATTTATTTATTTATTTATTTATTTATTTATTTATTTAGGACTAGGTCTCATTATTCTTGCCTGTAGAACCACAGGCTCATGTTGCCCTGAATACCATGGACTTAAGCGATCCCCAGCCTCAGCTTCCAGGGTAGCTGGGATTACAGGCACGCGCCACCATGTCCAGCTATGTTTTTGGAACTAGGTCTCACTATGTTGCGCCAAGCAGCACTCGATTCGCAATCCCTGGTTCCGGCCGTGGCTTCCTAGGCTGATGTTTACAGGCATGTGCCACCATGCCCGGCCTCACCAGATATTTTAGACTTAAATTTCTAAAATTTCAAAGTCAGTTTTATTTTTATTTTATTCTACCAAAGTCAGATGTCTTGTTTGAAAATAGTACTTCCTATATGTTGAGCACTGCTACTGAATTACTTTATGTATTTTCTTGGTACCTACATTTATCAATTTTATACTCTTAGTGTCATGTGGAAAAGATAACTTCTGAAGAGTAAAGTAAGCAGTTGTTGCTTTGTGAAGGAGGGAGTTAATAAATATATCATGGTACCTTTGAATATTCTCATATTTAAATGCAAAAATCAGGTTACCCATTAGTACACTGTCTAAAAAATGTCCTGAATTGGTCATATGTTAAGGCACAAAGTAAACTTCAATAATAGAAAAGATATAATTTAAAAAACTCTTTCCTATTTAAAAACTTAAAAACAAAGAAACAGAAGGAACTCATAAGTTACTAAAGATAAAATCTATTGTTATGAGTAGAAAAAAGTCACTTAGAAATAATAAAAAAAAATAAAATCACACTTCATTCTTATTTAAGAAAAAGGGAAATCACAGTATATAAAATATAAACAGAAGAGAAAAAAATAATTTTTAGAATACTAGCTATGTAATATATTTGAAGATCTTGAAGAAATCAAAATCATTCTAGGAATATATAACCACAAAATATCCCCCCAGGAAAGAAACTGTTATAGACATTTCCATGGAGAATAGACTATGCTAGCAAAGAGCAATGTCTTCCAAAAATTGATTGCCAAATTAAAAAATAATATTATAAAGGAGATAGAAAAACATAGATAAGGCAATTATACCCTCATGGCTGAAACCTTATAAATATTGCACAAAGAAATTTTGAAAATATTTTACTTATGTTTATTAAATAAATAATTTCTAAACAAAATATTAGCAAGCATAAGACTATGTGAGATGAACAAAATACATCAAAATCGAGTGATAATGATTCCAGTAGTAAAAGGGTGTTCCCTTTAATAATTCTATCTTGGTGTTACTATACATTTTTGTTCAACTCAACACAGGCTTAAAATTGAAGAGCTCTTCTTAATAATGACATACAGATCATGAAAAGTTGACATAAGTGGAGCCATATTCATATAGGGCCAGTGCAGTCACTGGAGAAAAAACACTTTTCTGTCTTGCTGAAATAATATAAGTTGAAATAACCCTTCAAACCAGGCCAAATGGCAGTTGATTCATAAACAGTTGTTTCAGAAATCAGCAGGAAAATGGACATTCTGTTCATGAGGATTGATGATGGTGGACTTTTTGCCAGAGGATAGAATCAGTAACCAATTATGTATAGCTAAGAATAGCTTAAGCTTGTTAACACTAATAACTCTTATTAACTTCTTTTAACCATTTTCCCCATTTCCTCTTTTCTTCTTATAAAAAAGCCCTGTCTTTTTTACTACATAGGTAAATATTTGGAGTTCTACCTAAATATGTGCTCCTCAAATTACATGTTTTGATCCCAAATAAACTTACTTTGCCTTTGAATTGCCTTCTCATTTAGGTTAACACTATCAATATAAAAGAAATAAAATAGACCTGTTTTGAGTAAACTGATAGTTACTTTTTTTATAATACTCATCCTGTCTCAAAATTCATCATTTTACTTATGTTGGTTCAATTTTAATTTTAGTTCAAATTAATGTGTTGTTATCTCCTGGGTTGTCAATACCATTATAACATGTGATGTACTTCTAGACACATAAAAAGTTAAGACACATACTTTTACTGTTAATGTTAATTATCTTAAAAATAACAACAGATTTTATGATTAGGGAGTAAAATGAGAGGTATATCACTAAAAATTAACATGGATTTGAATGTAAAACTCCATAGAACAAATCAAGACCTATCTCATATAAATCTCTCCTAAAGAAAATAATCCTTTTCCTTGATATTTTAAAATAAAGGGAAAAGATAGGTCATGACAAAATTTTATGCTCCAGGATTTTAAATGTCTGAAAATGAAGATTATATGACAAATAGGGTGGCGTAAATTTTAACATCTTAGTCTGGAGTTCTTTCTCAGAAACTCAACATTCCTAGGTCATTTTGAGAAATTCTGCAAATGGGTGGAGAAATAAAAGAAAGACTACAAATATAATTCTAACTATAATCTTCAGTGAAAATAATATTGAAACAAATAATAATAATTTTTATAAATAATAATTTTTTATAAATAATAATTTTCTAAATCTGTATAGACCTTAGTCTTCCACAAATTAAAAAATATTTATGCACTCATAAAAAAACTAAAAATTCTTATTTTATAAGAATTATAAAAATATAATTCTGTATGGAATATAGAATTTATACTAGGAAAATGTATATTAATTATTAATACAAAATCATCCACATTGTTTTCATTGAAAAATTACCTCCTATAATAACTAACTCCTAATTTTCTGAAATAAACAAGACTGATGGGATAAGGTTCTCTTTTCAGTTTGGTTTGGGAGAAACAGCATAAGCTTTGAAGTTAGAGAAACATTATGCAATCACAAACCAGTCTAATGAGATAAGATACCTTTGTGATTTCACTATCAGGAAACCTACTGTGAAATTTTGTAGGTTTATTCTGAAGTCAGTATCTGTAAGGACCATAGGAAACCCTTGCTGAGCAGGAGATCTAATAAGCCAGTGCATAGAGCAGAATAGATAAAACACTTACATGTTAATTTCCCTCTTCTGTCCTTCCTTCCTCCAAGCCAGAAAATCATGTTTACTTTTAACTAAAAAAGATCTCCTTTGTGGTACTTTAGTAGGGTTATGTCTTCAAACTTATCTAGTTTCAGTGTTCTGATATTTATACTAATTAGAAAACTATCAAATTGATTTATATATCACATAGTCACAATATTCAGGTTTTAACCAAAGCAATGAACTCATATTTATTTTAGTTCTGTATGATTTTAGAACTAGCTTCCTTCTAGAGTTCCCAGTTATATCTGAGAGTGTTCCATGCTTGTTTTCATGCATTCTTAGTAGAGATTTTTAAGTTTCCAGACCCAAGTCTATCCTAAAAACATAAAACTATTGTCCTTTATTTTATCATATATTTTTGGTACCATCCTAGTTATATAGTTTTTTTTCATTGAGGATTAAAGAGCATACTATTATTTTAGCAGTATTAATTATAATAATAGCAATATTTTGTAACAAAGTTCTACTGTAACTTGTCTTTCTATAATTATTTGTATGCTGACATATAAGAAAAGATTTCATGAAATCTTTAAATCATGAGTCCCTGATTTCATATGATAAGCGATAGTATTTTTCTAATACTGAAGTCCTTTACAAAAACAAACAAGCAATTGAAATGAAACAAAATAGCCCTACAACTTCAGGATAATACTGGAGAATAGAAAAGACTACTCTGCTCTCCAGGGTTTTAAGAATTATTTTGTTTTCACTATGATTTGATATGCGATGCATGCTCAGAGAGTGTCCAATAATTTATTCTTGAATGGGGAAAAAAAAGGTTACAAAGTCAATTACAGACAAAAGACAAAGACATAAATACCCTTTATGGAGAAGGTGTTGGTAAGTAATTTAAACGGTCAGTAAATATGTGGACTCAAGATATGAGAGAGTGAACTTATATGGCGAGATGTGGGAATAAATTCATGAGGCATATTCAAAAAGGTCAAAATCTATGAAATATCAAGGTGGTTTGCATTTTTCATGCATATTTATGCTAACCTTGAAAAAAATAAGCAAAGTCTTTTGAGTTAAAAATAAGTTTGGACTGAGAATATGTCAAATCGTATTGTTTATCATATTTTCCCTTGATGTAGATGCATTTTTCTATTTTTTAATCTTTAAAATATTTATTTTAAAATTTTGCTGGCAGCATTTTTTTTTTGAATAATGGATTTTTGGAAAACAATTAGAAAATGCCTTGCTAGAAGGTATTTCATCTGCTTTGTTTACTTTGGCAAGATTTAAAACTTCAAATATCCTGATTATATTTATACTAGAATTTATTACTAAGAGCTGTCATTTTACATTGAAGTTTCTTAGCACAAAAGATGTGCTAAAATAATACTCAGGCTTTATGCATAATCACATACAGTCTTACTTTCAGTTTCAAAAGTCTTAACTGCTTATCTGTAGAAGCCTGTCACCAAGTATCTTTTAAAGTGATTTCATAACATTTCATCTTCATTTATGTACCACTATCTCTGCAATAGTTATTTAAAAATATTCTTCATAACTCTTGGAAAATAATAAGAGAAAAACTAAAATCTAACTCTAAAAAACCAGTATTTAAAATTTTTTTCTATATTTATTTTTGTTAATGAAGTTTATTTGAACTATCATAGAGCGTTAGAACTGGATGAGGCTCTTTGGAAGATGGCAGTAAAAGTGCAATTTATAAGATTAAAAACACAATTTACTGGCAAGTCAAACACAACTCTTGACACTTTAGAACCAGTTCAGGCCTAATTACTACATTTTTCTTCTTTGTTTTGTATTTTTATTAAATTTAGACTTTTTAAGTGAGTTTAATACACAGTTAGTAATATGAGGTTAAGTAAGTGCTTGATATAATTTTTTCATGGTATGTTTACATCCTTTTAGGAAATAATCCTGAAGTAACTTAAAATTAAAAATTAAGTATATGTATCTACTCCACTTGAACTTGGCTCCTAGAAAATTTAGCAGAAAATATTTTTAAGTATAAAACAAAAAAAAGAAATACTGTTAAAGCGTAGTTTCAGTTATTAATAGTTTGATAACCATGGTAGTTTTCTTTTAAAGTCAAAGTGAAAATGATATAGTAATATAAAATCACTAACTCAAATGGAACAGAAATTAAGGAATACATTTACTTTTTGAAAGACAGACCTTAATCTTCCTTGTCAACTATCATTCTTTCTACACATTTCCATCAATGCAATGACCATATTAAAAAATCATCTTAAGCCTGATTTTGTCATGATATGCTTATTGTACTTGTCACTCTGAATAAAAATGTTTTGTACCCATGTGAATATGATAAAGATTTAAATAGTATAGTTCAAGTGAAAATAAATTTAACTACAGTGTGTAATTTACTCTAAAAACAATATTGTATATAGTTAAAATACAATCTTATTTGATTACATTATTTGATTATGATATTAATGTTACCTATTTACAAATCCATTTTCATGAGTTGGGGACACAGGGGTCTGATGTTAATATGATCACAATTTAAATCTTTAATTATGGTTGTGTACTTGTAGTTATATCAATAAAATTTACTTTTGAAAATAATGTTGAAAGAAAAGACAGAATAGAGAAATTAATTATAAGAGCAGAACATGCATACAGCACTTCATACCCCTTCCATTATATTTTAATATAAGCCTAGAATTAACCCCTCTTTTATCAAGAGCAAATTGAGAAATTCGTTATAAGAACAGAACATCATACACCACTTCATACTCTTTCCATTATATTTTAATCTAAGCCATGAATTAACCACTCTTTTATCAGCAATTACTTATCTGTTGTAGGATTTTGTCTGCTTTTTGTTGTCTACCCTTGGCAACACAACTCTCTACATCTCAAGACTGTTTATGGGAATCCTTTTGCATCTTCATTTCTAGGGTAGAATAATTATAAAACGTACTTCATAAAGTTTTATAAAATAAATCACTTTCAAAGCACGGTGTTATGGCGACAATTAACACATTGAAGCAACCACTTCATTTACCTACAATCAATATTAACTCTTGATGTAGTCATTACTTTGTATAAATACAACTTCTATTAAGCCAAGCATATATTACTTCCTAATCATTGAAATGATATTCTATAGAATAAAATTGCTTGAAAATTTGGAAGATAAAGGAACAAGGAGACTCAGCTTAAATATCATTTATTTTATGGAGCTTTTTTTAATCTCTCTGAGTATTCATATGCCCCTGAACAATAAATGTGTCTTCTCTCTGGGAAGATATATGACAAATTGAAACTAAGAATCATGTTGCATCCTTTATTAAGAAGACACTCTGTTAAGTATCTTAATGCATTCTCTCATTAAATCTTTGAAGTTACTCTATAAGGTAGGAGGTTTTATTGGAATTTTATAGATGAGTGATCTCTATATACACTTACATAGTATTGAGTTTTTGACCCAGATCCTTTTGACATTTGGGTCTAAGCTTCCAAGCTTTAACACCTGAAAAATTACTAGACACAGAAACTATGGTTAATATATTGCAGGTTTTACATATCACTCTATGATGTAATTTCTATACTTAATTACTCATCTACACTCCAAGTCCTTCTTTACCTTAAAAGATATTTCTTTTTTCCCCTTCATTTTTTCACATTTCCTGTCAGAAAATACAGGATTCTTAATTCCATGGATATAATATATTTTCTAATGATAAAGAACAAAATTAAACTATTAATCATGTCTATTTGAGTTAGACTTACTAGTTTATGAATTGCTCTCTAGTCTTCTTCCCCTAGCCCTCTAACCCTAGTTCTGGGGACCATGCTGCAGCAGATGTAGAAGGCTTATATTTACAGAAAAGCAGCTAGGATTCTTTTTTTCTCCCCCTCAAAATGTCCTATTTTTTACAACTATTGTTCATAAGAGTTAGGGTCCTATGCTAGCTCTCTCTGGAAAGAGATACATTCATTCAGAAAATAAAGGATGGAAGGAAAATAGGAAGGGAAAGAAGTAGGAAGGAGAGAAAAAAGAGAGAAAAGAGGGAGGGTGTAAAGGCATTGAAGTAAATGGAAGAAGATAGAAGGAAAAATGACCCCTGACATCTCTAGTTTATGATCAATATTTAGTATCAGGAGAGAGAGAGAAAAAAGGGATAAACATGTTATTAGGATAGTGGACCTGTTTTCTCATTCTTTTTGAACAAAATTCCGTAAAAGCATCCAGTCATCCTCCACTCACTCCTCCCCCTAAGGAAATCTTTATATTGTTTATCTAGGTTTATGGTACAATATAACTCGATACCTTAAGATAGCATTAAAACAGCAGGAAATGACAATACACCAGAGGTATGTCAGAGAAACAGCACAGAGATAAAAGGAACCGAATGAAGTCGGGAAATACAAATAAAGAATCTCAGGAGTTTACTTCAGTAAACCACACTCCCCTCTTTCTTCTACTACCACCTAACAAATGGGTTTCAGAATAAATACCAATTTCCTTTTCTAAAAAATTTAGGATGATACATATGCTCCATGTTGCAGAAATATATTCACTTAATCTAAAAATAAAGAAAAGATAAGAAATGTTTTTAAACTCGATGGACCCAGAAATAAAGACTACTATGCTAATGTACAAGTCAATGTACAATCAGCTGAGTTCTCCATGTTAGCATCCTTGGTTTGCAAAATGTTCTTTAATAAATGAGCTAGTCTTTGATTTACAGATTTACTACCTATGTAAGGCTGGCATAGTTTTAATAATGAAAAAGTTCCAAAGTGATCAAAAAACATAACATATTTTAATCAGGAAAAGTGTGTAGCATCATAGAAATATGTAGAGTTTTTGTCAGAACATAGACCTCTGAAGCCCTGAATGTCATGTATATGTATAAACATATTAGTAACTACATGGCTTACTACTGGGAATCATTCTATTTTATTTTGAGTATTTTGATTTTGACTAATTCTTTGTATGCTCTTTTGGTACTATCACTCACATATAGGTCTTAGATTTCATAAAAATTTCTGTTAGGGGTGTAGTGCCTTATACTTATTTTTTGAGAGTGGGGGAGGTGAGAAAAGGGTGAGAAGATAATACAAAGGATTATAGTGGAGAATAATGGGTACTGAGGTAGTGGGTACAGTGTTTACAACTAAGGGAAAAATGTTATATATTCAAAACACTAACAAATATATAAATCCATGCTATAATTCAAAAATTAATTAATTAAACATATATAGAGATGGATAGATTTAAAAAGAAATTAAATAAACATCTATAGAGATAGATAGATTTAAAAAGAAAATATTTTCTTCATTAAGGAGTCAACTTCTCTCTCCTGGTGAAATAAAATCCATTTTCCCTTTTAAAGAAAATTCATTCTTAATTTTAATCTATTCTGAATATCTATCTCAATTTTTGAACTAAAAGAATGTTTGGAAAAAGAATATTGTCATGGTTAACTCATAGAATTACTTCACAGTATTGTGTAGGTTTTAAAAGACCAGTTTCTCAGCAGCTATATATATCACACTATGTTCACCTCCAAATGTTCAGTCAAAATTCACCATGAACTAGGTGACCCTTTCTGACTTGTTCATCACCATTTTCCTCTCTGGTAACCATCATTCTATTGTCAGAGTCTAAAGGTTTGCTTGGTTTTGGTTTGTTAATCTCTTTTGTTTCTTCATTCTCCTGAAATAAGTGATGTCGTGTAAGATTTATCTTTCTCTGTCTTTCATTTAGCATAATCCACTCATGGATTTTTAAAGTGTAACACAAGAGTCATGGTACAGTCTTACAGAAAAAAACTGATATCACTATCTCTGACTAGCAAAATGTTTTAAAAGCATTAGATTTTTAACATGAAAATATTTTGAGACTATCTTATCAAATTTGTTTTGCTTGTTTTTGTGTTTGTTTTTAAGTGATCTAAGATAAAGTCTACAGCTAAGTAAATGTAAATAATTTGATAAGTAAAATATTATAAATAATTTAAAAGCATCACATTCATCCCCCACCCCCCTTTATTGGTACATCAATAATGGAACTTCCTAGGGCTATATTTTAGACATAAAATTTTTTATATAAATATACAATATCTAACTGTATATGACAGAACTAGATTGATACAAGCTTGCCTCTGTATATTTGTAAGAATGAATTGCTTATATTTAAGTAGCTAATATATTTTTATACAATATGCTTGATTCTTTTCTTTAAATTTTAAACATTTTTAAAATTACACTATTTTCACCCCAATAAATTAAAAATTATACAATTATAAACAATTATTTTAACCTTCATGTTTACTTAAATAGACTTGTGGCTAATGAAAATTAAGCATATTTTATAGGTTTATTTAGAGTCCATGTTGCCTAACTACATGTTGATTTAGGAAATACTTGATCAAAACTGAACTGGACTCCCATTCTACATGGTGCTATTCAAAGCATTAAGAGTAAGCACATAGCCTTTGATTTCAAAAATATACAATAATAACCCCCCCAAAGTTGGAAATGGAAATACTGTACATCTCCAAATATCAGTCCAACTGAATTACATGTCAGATAAAAAAAAAAACAACTATAAAATTTGCATCTGGAAGGGAGTAATGAAAACTGAAAAGTGTTTCTGAAAATGAAGTTGGTCTTGATTGATGAGCTGGACTTCACTGAAGAGTGAAATGGAAAAGGTTATTCTCTTAAAGAATATTGATAAAGGTAAATGCATTGGAAGAAACAATTATGTAACTGGCACACAAGATACAAATCATAGATTTTATATTTGAATCTAGAAAAATACTCAGATTTTTGAAGGACCGAAACTAAGCCCATGAAACAATTTTCCCCTATATCCTTAGTGAGCATTCTTGTTAAACAGAAATATTTACAATTTATTTAGTTTTTTTCAAACAAATTTCCTCTCAATACTATTATCAGACACCTTATATTAGAGTCATAAAAAGATATCATTTTAGATTCATCATATTGTAAATAAAATATGCAAAAATAAATAAATACCTAGTTTTACTGAGTACCTGGAGCACAGACACATGCTAGTGCTACTATTAGACTTAAAAAAAAAAAAAGCCTGAAAATTATTTGAAATCATACAGTGAAACAAACATATATCTTTAAAATACATTTTAAGTGATCATACTTCACAAAATCTTTGAAATGAATTCATGTATCAGGGTAGAATGTGTAATTTAACTTAGACATTTATTGCAGTACTGTAGGTTAGAAAATCTGAAAACTGCATGAATTTGAAGGAGGTACATTTGGTATTGGAATCAATAGAAGTTAATAAAACTGGAAGCAGGAAATAGTTGTCTATGTAAGATGAGGACAGACCTCCTACCTTAACTTCAGCAGTCATATTTCTACAACAATATATTTCTCTGATGGCATCAGCATGTAAGGATAAATATAGGTAACAAAAGATGATAAATAGATAATTTCTAGTTTAACAAAAATCCATGTATTGTGTAGTTCTGTAAAGAATTGAATAAACTAATTTCTAATATAAATCATTTGTATAATTGTTTCTAGTTTCCACTTCATTTTTCATGTCTATAATACAACTAAATGTGTTTCCAATTTACCTTTAAAACTAAATTTACAGCAATCATTGTAATTTTATGATGCCATGTCTGTATTGTTGAGGAGAAATTAGGTAAGAAAACAGTCAAAATGATTTTAATTATAAATGTAATTAAATAAATGCAAAATATTTTCTGTCAAGTCAACACATGTAGCAGCTGAAGTTTCTTTTTTTTTTTTTTTAACCTTTTCTCAGGTGCTTATATCAATATATTTTCAGGTAAGGCAACTGTTAGTAGGTCATTACTTAATGGACAAATAAAATAATTGCCTAGAGCCTAAGTCAGTGAGCAGTCTCCTCAAACAGCCAGTTGGACCTTAGAACCTAGAAGTGAGGTTTTAAAATGCCTATAAAACATTTGTTCTGCTAACTCATATATACAGTCATATTAACAGTATATATCCTTCTTGTGGGTCAGAACTCATAGGAGATTCAAAAATATTAATGAAAAATGCTTTTATTTATATAGATTGCTATTTTACATATATATTATTTTCCATAAGAGTAAAAAGGCATCAGTCAGTAAGTTGTGTCATTTCAAACTATGTTTTTACACAGTATTTATTGTTAGATTTAATGTTTAGGATATAACTTTATTTTAATGTTTTTTTTTTAAGCTATTGCAAGATATTGGTCTTGGAACAAAGGCTAATTAAAAGTCTATGTGATAAAATATTCTTTTTTATTGTATTAATTTCTGAGTCCCCTGAGGCCTCTAATTTCATTTCCTAAGACATAATTTTTTTCATCATATATGGGCATTTTATTTGATGCAGTGAAATGCATCTTTACTACAGCTACTGTTTTCCCATTGGTAATCTTCGTCTAGTATCATGGAACATTTGATTGTTTTCATCCCTCTGAGTAAATAAGAGAAGCACTCCATCTCTCAAGAAAACTC
Organism: Uropsilus gracilis; assembly: GCA_004024945.1. Lineage (NCBI taxonomy): Eukaryota > Metazoa > Chordata > Mammalia > Eulipotyphla > Talpidae > Uropsilus > Uropsilus gracilis. The sequence goes on along the minus strand of PVHY01014621.1, from coordinate 17,882 downwards.
ATAAACCTGACTCCTTTTAACATGAGCTCATCCTATAAATCTCTTCTAGTCCATTGCAATGTGCTACATTTTCTTTCAGCTTGCTAACTGTACACCCTCAACGTAAGTGAGAAAAATTGCAATGTGTACTTACTAAGAGAAAGTGTTTTTGAGAGATTTAGTTTGAAAATATATATTCATCTCATATTGTTCAATAAAATAAATGCTATAAGAAGTGGCATTTCTATCATTACAACTCTACTTTGAGAATTCTTAATAAAGTCAGAATGACTAAAGGGAGTACTTTGTCTTGTGTGATTTGCTAGAAAGAAAGTATTTTAAAATGTCTTCTACCATCCTCTTATTTAGATTATATAACAGCTAAATAGATTTTAATGGCTATGTTATAGCAATCCCTATCTAGCAAAGCTTGCTGTAAGCTAAATGTAACTTGAGGTTACCCATGTCTCATGAATTAGATTCTAGGAAAACTCAGGTCATCTTGTGCAGACACTGAACATTAGCATGCTGAAGAGATCCTCAGTTCTGCCTTTGGGCTTATGAATCTAGATTTTCAATTATAATGACAACATGACAATATGAAAGCAATTATTGGGTCAGGAGGATGCTGACATGTATACTCGCCATCTAAGGAAGACTCAATTGACTATAAGGAAACATGTTTAGGTACTTTTGGGGATTCCAAGACTGCATTCAAATATAAGATGTACTCCCTCTTTACCATTAGTGATTTAAAAGATATTTGCAACTTACATAGGAGGTAAGAGAGATTCTGAAAACTATCTAATAGAAGTTAGTGCCAACATATATATGAAACTAGTAAAGGAAGAATTCCCAGAACAAATAAGTTACTCTTGGGTAAGTCATTGCTGTATTGTGAAACTTCATTATGATTGGTGTTGGATTTCTTTCCCTGCAA
>PVHY01014621.1:0-16863 GCA_004024945.1 Uropsilus gracilis | reverse complement strand
AAGTGGTAGGGTGAGTCCTGCACCATCAGGGGCTCAGGATCTAGGGGTCTTGGGCTGGGAGAGCAGACCTCTATCCCTATGTGGGGTGGGGGTAGGGGCGTACAAACTGGGTTAGGGATCCTGGACTGGGAGAGGGCATTAATAGCCTCTACCTGTCAGCCCTGATCCTAATCCTAGTCAGGCTGGTGGTGAGAACTGAAATGCCCCCTAGGTAGATTGGACCCCTGGGGAAAGTCCCCAGCACATCTCTGCCTAGGCCTAGGCTGCAGGAAGGGGTGGGGACAGGGGAAATCCTGCATCACCTGGGTCTCTGGGCCTCAGGGTCTAGGGGTCCCACTCTGGTTTACTCCCACCAGAACTAGGAGTGAAAAAAACAGGTACTCCAGTTGCAGACACATAGGAGAAAAGAGAGCAGATACTGGTTCTGAATATCTTCATCACTGGGTAGGACCTAAACAGAGCATGGTCAAAATCACAAGACTTGCTACTAACTATAGTAATCACTGGTCACAGAGTTTCACCCACAATATCTCTGGGGCCTAGGGAACCAAATCTCTGGTCCAGAGATGTGTGCAGTGTGAGTGAGTCTTCCTCCTTTTCAACGGGGAAGGAAAGCCACAAAGTGTGGCTCTGGCTCCATGGCAGAACTGCAAACCACAAGAGAAGAGATGAATTGGACCAACCATCTGCTGAAGTCTGTCTGGACTGGGGGGAACTTCTCCACTGACAGTGGTGGGGAGTTGGGTTCCCTCCTCCAGATGACAGAACTAAGGCTCAGAAGCAGCATTATGTGACAGGCATCATCATGGATGAGGCATAGAACCCAGTGAACACACAGGCCTGGGGGAAAGGAGACAGTCTCCTCCATAAGAGGAAGTGCCAAAATAAAGAAGCTTGAGAACTACAGCATCCATCACACACCTGGCCTACAAGAGGTTCCTGATGTGCTTGACCTGGCTAACTGCTTCAACGCTACACCTGGAGATCTGAGCAGCATGGTCTGCTGCATTCCAGGAAAACAGGGCCTCTCCAAGGAAAAAACACTACTCCAAAAAAGAAAAAGAAAAGACCAATGGACTGAGCTTTGACAAACTACTTGCAGTGAGAGAGGAGTTGGAGTAACTGGAGGGGTGAGGGGGAAAGGCAGAGCAAGGTGGTGGTATAGGTGTGCATCATTGGTGTGAGGGTCGTACCTAAGAGAACAATAACTATACAAAAATGACCAATGTTGTATGAAAATAAGAAAAAATTAAAAATATGAAAGCAAGTTAAAAAAATAGAATATTTGTAATCTATTACACATAAACTGTGTCTTAAATATAAACAATGCATTTTTTTCCATTTTTATACTTAGCACTTGGAACTGTTCTTTATGACTATCAAAAATTTTAATCAGGCCTAATATATAGCAAATTATATTCTATGAGCTTAGAAAGACATTAAATTAAATAATAATAATATACTTTTACATATAAAGTTTTGGAAAAAAGAGATGTGTGATTATAAAGTATTTAGTAGATTATAAGTTAGTGTTAGAATGATATTCAAAGGCTAGTTTGATATCTTCAAGACAGAAATAATTTCAATGAAACATTTCCATCATGACAAAAATGAATAGAGGTGAATTCCAAACAGATGTTGAGGTAGTTCTTTCTGATAACCTCTAACTCTTCCTGGAGCAAGACACTTTCTGGAGTGATACATTTTTTTACATCTATGACTATGAATGTAAAATTTCTGTACAAAACATTTTAGTAGATAATCTGACAAATAATCTTTTAACTGATTTCTAGAATGTTTAAAGTATACAAATAAAACTCTCCTTTATTGAAAAAAAAATTAAAATAAATTCAAAGATATTTAAAGAATATGGTTACACAGCAATAAATAACTGCCGAATACCCTAAGACTAGACTTATAATTTAGACAATCAGAGGGATCTGACTTTCTTTTCATTTCAGCAAGGACCATAATCATATTGCAGTTGCCCTATAAGCTCACAACCAGAATCAATAGAAAAAACTTATTTCCTTTCTCAAGAAAATCCAATCCATTATTTATTTTTAAAAACTGGTTCTTTCCTTTAAAATTATTACCTTTTATTATTGAGAAAGCAGATGTGTTTTATAACTATTTTCAACTTTACAAATCAAAAATAAAAGGACTTACATTCTAATTTGCCAATATGATAAGGTGTGTTTCTCTTGGCAAATCTTCAACAAAATTCTGCTAGCATTACATCACCATGCTAATTGACACATACATTTTTTGTCATAATATGGAACAGTGAGTGTGATTTGGCAATATAAAACTTGATAATTAGAGAAACACCAAGGGCTCATTTTTAATTTATTAATTAAAATATTTAAAATATAATTAATAGTTTCCAATTCAATGTGTGATTTTCCAAAAAAAATTATAGTTATATTTCTAAAGTATTTTTTTAGGAAGATGACATCAGTATGATCAGAATTATTTTTCCTCAAAATTACAAACTTTGGAATAAATTAGTGTTCATTTCTTTATTCTCGCTATTCATCTATCAACTAAAGTTAAAGGATAACAGAAAAATTCTAAGAAGATATCAACTTATTTTATCAATTTATTTATTATCAATGTATTTTATAAATATGCTTCAGTATTTCCACCGGAACCAGACCTATCTATTTTGCTTCCCAGGAGGACACTTAGTACATCATAAGGCAAATGAATAAATCTTTATCATGCTTTTCTTGTGAAGAAAAGGAACATTCTCTTCATGCTTGAGCAAGAGACATTTGTCCTTAATCCAGTGTAGTCTTGATTATATATAAATAAAATGAACTGAGGACTGACAGTCAGGACAAACCTATATGCAAAACTTTCCAAATATTAATAACAGGTTTTTCCATATCCTAGATAATATGGGAAAACCTTGCATTGTTCCTTCTGATTAACTGGGTAATTAAACTTGTAGATCAAATGGAGTGAGTCACTTTTCCCCTTGTTAAATGAATGAGTTCATAATTAATTCCATAATTTAAGGGAGAAATAGTAGTAGCAATATTTTAACCCTATATAAATCAATTATTCTCTTCCAGGGGATAAACCTGTTGGAGTGTGCACGTCATCTTAGGAAAAGAGATGCTGACCAACTGTGGTCATTGTTTTTGCGTATCAGTAGCACTGTGTGATAACCATAGCAAACTGAAATACAAATGCAACAATTCATGTTGGGACTAATTTTCCATATCTATAATGAATTTGTTTGGGGAGAACACTTTTTTTTTTTCTATTGGGAATTTTTCAGGCTAGTGAAAATTCATCCTTAGCCTTCAAAGTATACATCAAAAGGTATACTTGAGAGATATAGATACAATAAGCACAAGTAAAAAATAAACTTCTATACACAATAGGATGAACAGCAAGTGGAACAAGCTCAGTTTTCCACTTTTTTACCACTGTCTAATTGAATCATGCACCTCTGAAATGTAAACCATGTAGATTTCAGATTTGCATTTTTCAGTAACAATTATATTTTATGTAAAATTTGCCCTGGTTTACTATAAGCATGCTGTATCTTATTCCCTACACTTTTCATTTAAAAAAGGTTTGTCTGTAATATGGACTGATGACCAAAAGTGTATTTGTTTTATAATACTGCTTTTACTTTATGTGTACATAAAATACATTTTAAAAATATATTTTTAATTTGGAGTATTTTTAATTTTCCCATACTGCTTAATTTCCACTTAAGACTGTATATTAGCACTTAATTTTAATTTTCTTCAATAGATGCATATTTTCATGGAAAAAATTGGAGTGTTATTAGTGAGTAATTTGTTTACTTCTTTCAGGTTTCTGAGCTGCTTTCTAAAATATATTATTACTTACATCTTTTCTCACAATGGTGGTTTCTAACCATCCTTATAGAATCATTCATAGTTGAGTATTTAGTGTCAGGGAATTTAGCATTATTTGGTTACACATTGAGGGATTCAGGTATTCAATTATTTAGAAAAAAGCAAATTAAATGATTAGTATGAGTGCACCAATGAGTGCATTGAAAGGAATCCCATTTCCAAGATGCGTGTAATTTCACTGTTTGAAAGTATCTTGATGTTAAGTCTGAAAATACTGTCTTTAGGAAAATACCTAACGATCATAATAGAAGTGTGTTTCTCATATTGGGACATGGATTCCCTTTAAAATAGAAGAGATGTATTGGTGAATATGTATGTAATGCACAAAATTAACTTGGTCAATTTTTTTAAAAGCTTGAAATTTTACTAAATGGTATGCAATTTTAAAAGGCTATCGTTATAAAAAGCTTTGAAATACATATCATAGACATGAACATAAAATATGTCATAAATTTTATATGGCTCATTAGAAATCTCATGATTATAGGAACTTTTGGATTATGCCCCCAAACTTAACCCACTTCACATTAATCTCCCTATCTGTCTTTTAATTGTTCTACCAGTATACATCATTAGAATTAGCAACCTTCTGAACACAGTTCTGAATTGAGATTATAATGCAATTAAAATGATTTTCTGAATTACAAATGGCATTTTCATGATGAGTAATATTCCATTGTGTATATATATACCACATCATTTTCATCCAGTCATCTGTTTTGGGACATTTCGGTTGCTTCAATTAAAAATGACAAATTAGATGATTTTATGATAACATGGATGGGCTTAGAAGAATTCATATTAGCAGAAACAAGTCAAAAAGAAAAAAACAAAAACCAAATGGTTTCAGTACTATATGGGTCATGGAAAAGATAAACAAAAATCCATGAAGAAAAATCAAAACAAGCCAACAACCAAATTGAAGTACACACACACAACCTTGGGTGGGGGTTGATGGGACAGGGTGGGAACAGTCAGGGAGTAGGTTGAACCCAGAGATCACAGAGATGTGAAATTTATATACAAATAAATTATTTTTAAATGACATTTTCCTCTTTTATCCCTTTAATTTTGTTTATTTGAATAAGATGGGATTCTATATTTGTTTCTAAGTCTCATACTATTTCATACTTAGTAGTTATCCATTTGAGTGTTTGCATGTATTCATCAATACCCACATCATTTATAAAACAAAGAGCTAATCTAAACAGTGACAATGTGTTGAATACAAGTAGACCTTGAGATTTTCAATATACCAGGAACTGAAAAATCAAGGCAGAAAGCAAGGTAAAAACAAGAAAAAGCTGTGAGATAGAAGTACACCTGGATAGACTCTCTGAACCTCAATATATATATATATATATATATATATATATATATAAAAATATTCAGAGGAGGAAGCTATATCTACTTTCAGGACTATGTCTAAAAGATATCTCTAATCTGAGTAGGTTGCTTTACTCCTAGTTAACCCCAAGTCTAAGAGTCATTATTGCTAAACTAATAAATAAATAAAAGCACAGATATATACAAATATGGACCTATATATAATTTAAAAGAAACTATTATTGATAATTAGTGAAATAACATACTTAGCCTATTATAGAAATCAGAAAAGAAAATACCAGATCTTGGAAAGGTAGTGGGAAGGGAAATTGCCAACTGGGGGGAAATTACCAGTTAAGAACAAGTCAACAAAAATGAATATTGGTAGCAACCAGGAAAAAGCTTAATTTGATTCAATATTGATTGAATACCTATAATGCAAGCAGTTCCACTACAAATCTTTTATTTTCTAGAAAATTTATGTCACTTTTCTCTACAATTGACATTGACTTTGAGATAAACAGAAGTATGCAAAGGGACCATTTAGGAAGGATGCCTAAATAGACGTGTAAAACCTAAATAAATAACAGCACAAATAATAGTAATTAGAACAATCAATATATCTGTTTTTAAAGTATGTCCATTGACAAATACATATTAGCCACAGTCAAATTTCCTTAGGTTATTATTAAAAAATAGAGTTAAAGGTATTTTAAAACTTCGTAAGTTTTTCTTCTAACAGATTCCTCTTCTTGTCAAAATCATCTCATTCAATTTGGTGACACATATCACTATGATACATAAATGTTATTTAAATGTCCTTATGTATTAAAAACTGAACAAATTGTTCTTAGATAATTGCATAGATGATTCAAGTAAGTACATAAAAATATCCTTTATCAAGTCACATTTCCATGGGAAAGGGGAATCTTAAATATATCTCCCTTTCCTAGAAGCATTGTAATTTTATTTGTTTTTTATGGTTGCTATACTATTTCTCAACAAATCAAATCTTTGTGCAGCACCATTTATATGCTAATTATATTGACAATTATTGTGATATGCATTACAGTTTTAATATCACGAATCAGGAAAAATATTACTATTTTTATAATCAATCCACTATGTCTCTAACACAATCTGGTCTGTTAAATCTTCTAAAACACTGACATAACACTTTTAAACTTTGAGTTAAATATCAAATTCTTTACAACATTTAAAATACAACTCTAGAATTTGATTAAGGAACCTAAAATGTCATTTCTTTAAATTTTAAAATAACAATACAACAAACCGCTAAATGTAGTAAACTTTAGTTATTTTTGGCATGTCTTTTAAAAAATTATATAATTTTAAAAAAAAAACAGTGCAACTTAAATATAGACTTAATAATGCTCTCACTAGGGAATGAGCAAGCATTTTCTATCTCATCTCTGCATAGACACTATTGCAAGAGAATTTTAACCAGAATAAGGTTCTAATTATGACTTCAAGGTTGATCCCACTATAATCAGCAATTGTTTGTTATAATCCTACCAGCAGCTGCCAACTACATCAATGACACAAATATACCCCATATTTCCCAAATAGGATCTTCTATCCTCTAAACTAGCTTCCTTAAAACTTAGAGTATTATCTAGTTATTGTTTATTCTTAAGCTTTGATATGGCTGGATGATACTTTCCTTTTGACCATAATATTTCATGCAAATTCTATGATATTATAGCTTATAATTCTTATAGTAATTTCTAACACATTTTTTGCTGTTTTCATTGTGTTGTTTGGACTCAAAATCTTTTAATTTTGATTGCAGCTTGCTACAGTCTTTATCATCCTACTACTGCACTTTCTTATTTAAACTAGTTCAGAATCATTCAGTAAATATGCTATGGACAATTTCTCAAGGCTACTTTCATTTTTTTTTTTTTAAGTTAAAATATACTTGGACTTGCATATTAGTTTGTACTTTACACTTCTCACATTTTATAATTTCAATCAGCTACATTTCTCAGCTATGTGTACCTTTACCTCATAAGAATGTCCTTACATTCTATTCTATCATTCAAAATCAGAGTTTTATTTTTGCACACATACACACACATATATATATATATATATATATATATATATAATTCCACAAATCCCATTTTATGGATGAAAAAAAAAATGGAATGAGACCATTAGTGATAGGCTTCAAGTCCCATAACAATTTAATGATTGAACTAGAAAAAGATTTTACCTTCTGTTAGAAGAAACTCTGGGCCAGGACAGTAACAGAAGAAGTTTGTAAATTCATCTTCTTCACAGACACACCTAGTAAAGAGATACATGTGAAGCAATTAATTTTGAAAAAATACAGATATGAAGTGATTGGGCCATATTGGGCCACAGTAACACTTTGGGGCAACTAGAAAATATCTACATTGGAAAGGTAAGAGACAAATTGTCACCATATCTGCTTCCAGACAGCACAAGGGCTTAAAAATGAGAGGCAACCGGCAAGTCCCAGTTATTTACTGAAGAGAGACAACAAACAACTGCCATTTTCTTGTTGACAGTGAATGGTTGACAGTCCTCACACCTGGTTCTCCAACATTGATATCATTGTTTCAATTAGGACCCATGGAAATCTTCTCTTACATTTTCTCTTCTTAGGCACTTTTATATCCTCAGTTGTAGATACACTTTTCTATTTTTGTAGTTTTCTCTGCCAAAATTATTGCAGTTTCTTACCCTCACCCATATCCTCCTAGTATGCAATAGTGTTCTTTGAGATACAAATCAACTATGAGATTTTCTGTGATGGTTGTTTTTTGTTCTCATATATTATCCTTTACCATCTTTTACAGTTGTCTAGGATATGCTCACATCATGTCCTAACATTATCATTTACTGACTATACTAAATCTTCTAGTACTGTGAATTTATCAAGGACTCAGGAACACAGGCTATTTGTCTTTGCACTGTAAATAGTGAAGACATGGTTGGAATCAAATCAGGTATTCACATAACTGAATAAATAATATTGAAGAGTAGGATATAAAACAGAGGTTAATGGGCATTCCCCTTGCCTTACTAACTGTCACTCTGGGAAAGAAGATGTGCTGACTGTTTTTATACAGGAGCATAAACCTTCTTAAACCATCTAGCTGTTGAATAAATAGTAAAGACTTGTTGATAAGAGAATAGAACTAAAGATAGATATCCGTTAAACAAGAAATTCCAATTATTCACAGATCACTAAATTTCATTTGGAGATGCTAACTTATTTATATTACACATTAAGTCACAGTTCTTGCAGATAGGTCATATTTAGCATAATTTATTCAGAAATGACAACTGAAGTAATAAGATATTTGAAGAACATTTGCATATGATTGTAAACATGTATGCATAAACTGCTTTATGATACAAAGACTTTGGGGCACTTGAAATTTAAATTTTAGATTTGTAGTGATTTTATTTTAAGCAGATGTATATAACCTAGATATAAAGATTTTACTAGTTTTGTATGTTTGTTGAATCCTCTGGCAATGATAGTTTCCCAGTATAAATATATATATATATATATATATATATATATATATATATATATTTTTTTTTTTTTTTTGAGACTAGGTCTCGTTATCTGCCTGTGGAACCGCAGGCTCTCGCTACGGACCCCACGCGGGACTCGAACTGCGATCCCTAGCCCCTGCCTTTTCACAGGCATAAGCCACCATGCCCAACCCCAGTATATATTCTAATGATAAATATTTATGAGACAGTATAATCCATGGTAGATTAGCTGGTTTGGATTGACCCCTCTATGCATCAGTGTGATAAAATAATTACATAGAATTCTTATTCTTCTAAGATTATTGAAATATCAGTATTTAAAATAAATATACCATGAACAAATGACTCTATTTCTGTTCCTTTCTACAGTGTACATATTTATGAAATTCTGAAGCTTTTTTAGGTGATGTTCAGGTAAAAGCAAGTTCTATTAAATCGATTGCAGGATATCATGTTTGGGTATTTCACTTGAGAGATTTTATGCATCTCCCTGATTTCACTAAAAGATATAAATTCCTAAACTAAGGAATACTCTAAAGATCTTTCCTATTCTTGAAAAAAATTTTAGAGTGTTTTCCTAGAGTGTTGCACTTGCTTTTCCCACCGACTTTGCGGTTAAGAACTGTGAAGACCTGACGTGCTGGGACTTTGATACTGAACTGGGTCTTAGAACTTTTATTTCTTTTTACTTTTTAATTTATTTCATATGCATATATACTTTACATCACTGTACACCCCAGGGCTCCCTTAACCTTGTCACATTAAGATGTGAACCATCTTCTTAATCGCTTGTGCTCATCCCTCCCCCACCTTAACCCTCCCTCCCCCTGCCTTCCTTTATGTGTTAGTTGTGCTGTCAGTCTATTAATTTTAACTTTTTCTTGTCTTTTTGTTTGTTTTCCCTATATGCTACATATAGGTGAAATCATCCAGCATTTTTTTTCCGTCTGGTTTATTCTGCTAGCATGGCTTATTCCATCCCTGTTATCACAAATGCATCAAATTTATCTTTTTTGAATGCTGAATAACATTGCATTGTGTAAACTTACAGCAACTTTCTGATCCATTTGTCTGTTTGGGGGGCATATAGGTTGTTTCCATATTCTGTGAATATATGAGTACAGGGCTCCCTTTGAATTAGTGTTTTGGGTGTCCTTTGTGTAGATTTCCACAAGTGGAATTGCTGGTTTGAATGGTAGTTCCATTTTTAGTAGTCTGAGAATCCTTCACATAGCTTTCCAGAGTGACTAGACCAGTTTGTTTTCCCATCAGTGTAAAAGTGTTCCTTTCCATATTCACACCAACACTTGTTGTTACCTTTTTTTTTTTTTAATATGGTCCATTTTTAATGGTGTAACATGGTATCTCATTGTGGTTTTGATTTGTATTTCCCTGATTATTAGTGATGTTGTGTATTTTTTCAAATGCTGCTAGCCATTTTTATTTCCTCTATAGAGAAGTGTCTTTCTAGATCTCCCCAATTTTTGGCTGGGTTTTTTGCTTTGTTTTTATTAAGTTGTGTGAGTTCTTTGTGGACCTTTGATATCAGATCCTTATCACTTATATGAAGAACAATACTCTTTTCTCATTCAGTTGGGGGTCTTTTTGCTTTGGTTATTGTCTCTTTTGATGTATAGAAGCTTTTTATCTATTACAAATTTTGAGTCGATACAAGATGTGAGGAAGTAGTCTAGATTCACTTTTTTTTTGTTTTACACTGAGTGGTCCAATTTTCCCAGCAGCATTTATTGAAGAGGATATCCTTATTCCAATGAATAGTCTTTGCTCTTTTGTCATGGATTATCTGATCATGTATGTGTGACTTTATTTCTGGACTTTCGATTATATTCCACTGATCTGTGTATCTGTTTTTGTTTCAGTGGAATAATTAAGTCTTGCCATCTTAATTATTATGGATTTGTAGTAAAATTTAAAGCCTAGAAGTATAATACCTCCATTTTCTCATCTCTTGCCAGTTGAGCTTTGACCATTCGAGGTCATTATTTCATTATTCCAGATGATTTTTTTTTCAAATTCTTTGAAGAATTGATATTGAGAATAATTTTCTTTGTATAAGTGTTTCACATCCTTTGTTAAGTTTATTCCCAGGTATTAAATTTTCTTTGGTACAATTGTGAATGATGTAATGTTCTGTATCTTCTTCAGACGATTTGTGTGTGTGTGTATGTGTGTGTGTGTGTGTGTAAAAAGGCTACTTATTTCTGCACATTGATGTTGTAGCCTACTACCTTATTGCGTTACTGAACTGGTTTATTATTTTCATCAGGCACTCTGTAGAATTCATAGGATTCTCTGTATATATTATCATATCCACTGCAGTTATAGTTTTAACTTCTCCTTTCTCTATATGGATTCCTTGTTTGCTTGTTTTTTTGTTTGTTTGTTTGTTTGTTTTTTGGCATAATTACTCTAGCTAGGACTTCTAGAACTATATTGAAAAACTGATGAAAGTGGACAGGCTTGTCTTATTCCAAGTCTCAGAGAGAAGGATTTCGATTTTCTCCATTTAGGTTGATATTGTCTGTGGGTTTGTCAAAAATTACTTTTATTATATTATGGTATGTTCCTTGTATCCCAGAATTTTGAGGACCTTCATCACAAATGGATGTTGAACTTTGTCAAATGCTTTCTCACCATCTATTGATATGATTTTTTTTTCTTTTTGTTGATGTGTTAGATTACATCAATTGTTTTGGGTGTTAAACCATCATTGTTTCCCTGGGATAAATCCCACTTGGTCATGGTTATTACCTTTTCGATTGATTGTTGAATTCTATTGCTAGGATTTAGTTGAGAATTTTTTCATCTGTGTTCATTAGGGAGATTGGCCTGTAGTTTTCTTTCTTTGTGTTCTTTGTTTGTTTAGCACATTAGTGTGATATTGGCTTTATAGAACGCATTTGGCAGTATATACTTCTCTATCTTTTGAAAGAGTTTTTGTAGGATAAGTGCCAGTTCATCTCTGAATGTCTAGTAGAACTTATTTGTAAATTCACCTGGTCCAGGACTTTTGTTCTAGGGGAGACTTTCACTACTGTTTCAATTTTTCCGCTTAAGATTAGTTGATGTTTTCTGTGTTTTCTTTATCCAGTTTTAGATGAATGTGTACATCTAAACCTCATTGAGGTTGTTAAACTTGTTTGTATATAGATTTTTATAATAATTTCTAATTATCCTTTCCATTTCTTCTCTTTTGCAATTTCTCTTCTTTCATTTATGATTCTCTATATTTGCATTTTCTCCTTTTGTGAGTCTGGCTAGAGGTTTTTATCTATTTTATCTTTTCAAAGAACCAGGTTTTTTTTTGTGTTATTTTTTATCCTTTTGTATTATCTATTTTAAATCTCTATTTCATTTATTTCTGCTTGAATTGTTATTCTCTCCTTTCTACTCATTTCTTAATTCATTGTGTTTTTCATCTCATTCTTTTCCTTTTCTCTCTCCTCTGTTAAGTCTCCCAGTTTTTTTATTATGATTGTTCTGAATTCTTTTTCTGTCAGGTTGTAATATTATTCTATGTCTATTTTGTTGACTTCAATGGGCTTACTTACTTTCTGGGGTGCACTGGTCTCAGTTTGATATTTTGATATTTTTCTTTCTTCCTACATTTTGCTTTTGAATTTGGTCTGCCATTGGTTTGTTAGTGCCACTGATGCCAATGGGCACTCTTTCTTGGTGGTCTGCAGAAATATCTGCTATTACTTGGGCTGCAGTGGTTGGTGGGCAGAAGTGGAGTTGCAGTTTCTCCTTCAAGTCTTGTCTGGGACTCTGCTGATGGCAGGAAAAACTTCAGTCTTACTGGGTTGTTGTGGGTTGGTATTTGCCTGGCATCAGGGTCTTAGCTTTTGCCTTGTAGCAGTGTACTGTCCAGGATGCACCTGTGTCATTATTCATCCTGTGTCAGGGGCAGTGCCCATATTCTTGCCCCAGTAGCAACAAGGATGGGACCTCTGCTTGGGTTTCCCCACCCCCCAAATCCCCAGGCCCACCCACCTCCCTAACCCTATGTCCCCCACCTCCCCATTTCTCCCACCCCCCCATGCTATGATTGATGGGTAAGCATACTCCCATGGTTCTGTAGGGACATTTGTGTTCATCTTAAGTTCTGCTTCCTATGTGCCTCCCCCCCCCTGCCCTCATACACTTCTTTGTGGCTTTCATCACACACCTTATGGCTCCCCAGCACACTTTGCTGTGGCTCCAGGGTAATTCAGGTTGCCAGAGAGTCTGTTTCTCCCTGTGCTTGCTTCCTTGCTACCTCCTGTGTGCTGCTCTCTCAGGCCTCTGTATTCAGGAACCCTGCATGAGTCTTATGCCTCACTGCCTCTGCTCCCTCTTGTTCTTGGTCTCCCAAGATTGCTGCTGGTGCCTGATGTCTCCAGCAGGCAATCTGTATGTATTTTCCCCATGCCTCTCATATCTGGGGTAATGACTGCAACAGAGGGCTGGTCTCCCAGATCCTTTAACAATAGGAAGGAGTCCCATATGGTCCTGTTCCCTATTTTGGAGGTGGTTTCTCTCACTGAGGTCTTTATTGCTCTCCTGAAGGTATCTGAAAACTCCAGTTCTATATGATGGGATGTTGGTATTTCTGGGCTGGAGCTCTTTCCTGACTGGAAGGTGCTGCTCCTAGGTCTGGTCTTCCTCAACCAGTTGGCTGGTGTCATAGGCCAATGAGCTCCTCTTTTTGGCCCCCTTTTTTGGTTTCTGGTCTCCTGGAGAAGTGCTAAAGTTCTTCTAGCTTGTTTGGGTCTACTTTTTATTTTTGTCAGAAGTCCATAGTCAGTTCCTTTTTAAAAAATTGTTTTTCGGAGAGGGATTGATCTCACTCTCTCTATTGGCTGATCTCATTCTCTCTTTTTCTTCCTCCATGTTGTAGGTCCTTGGGTCTCACATTTTAGAAGATCTCCTGTGTCTTCAGAATACAGTCATATTGATGTAATGTTTGCCTCATTTCTTTCTCCAATTTTCTCTGTCTTGAACTTGTCAGGAAAAATTGTTTCATTGATTGGTTAGTGGGGTCTGTTTCTTTTTTTTTTTTTAACCTACAGTGCTGGACTAACTCTTGCAAGTTACAAGTAGTTTTCCTTTCCTCTCCTAATAAAGGGAAGCTGTCCATTTGCACCCTCAATTCAAGTTAATTTCCTTCAGGATGAATTAGTAGCTTTTCTTTTGTAACACTGGAAAGGGCTATTCCTCTACATTTATGAGACAATCTACTAATCTTTAATTTTGTTAAGAAAAGATAGGTCACCTAAGTGGTAGAAGATGAGCTTGTGCATTCAGAGAAGGGACAGATGAACAAACACTTCATGGGAAAATGAGCTTTGCTGACAACAGAATATAGCATTAATTTGTATTATGCAGTGTTTGCAAAAGTGATGGACTTGTTGACTTGGCTAGCACATGGCTCTGTTAAGGCTGGGTATGACAGAGAGAGGTGGGGGGGAGGGGAAAAGTTATAGGAGGAGGGTTTCCCATCCAATACTGACAATACAAAACTAGATATTATAATTAGAAGTATCCAGTATATTTTCCTTTACCCTAGCTCAACATGGCCCTCACTCTCAAATAATTTCAAACTGAATTATGGGCATTTGGCCAAAACACCTAAATGTTCAGTAACAGTAATTGAAACGGAGGTCTTCACTTGAAAATTACTATCTGCTCAGTCTTCCTGGAACTGACATTTTTGATAAAAGAAAAGTCACCATTAGTAAACCACCTAAATATTGTCCAAATGTCTTCAAATGTATTCCATTCTACCTTTTTTCAACAAATACAAGTTTAGAGTTGAATTTGTTCATTTAGGAAGGCATGATGTTATTCTGAATGCTTTCATATCTTTCATATTCATTTTATTTTGGGAGGGAGGTATCTATTACTTTGCAAGTTGTAACTTTTTTCACTCAATTTTGCCCCTTTTTCCATCTGAATTTTAAATTATCTTTATGTGTTAACACATGTGAGTATACTCTACAACAACCTATATTTCAAACTGACTAAATACTAGTATAACACAATTATTAGCATGTAAATATGCTATTTTTATTTATATGGTTGGTTTTAGTTTCATTTAACATTTTATTGTAATCTAGTAGGTTAATGTATTTCTACATTGTAATTTAACCACTTGGAGCACAATTTGGAAGTGTTATTTATTTTTTCACATCTGTCAGTTTCACTGAATCATACCTCTCAGCCAAGTAAAGCATGAAGTCAAATCATGAAGTCTACTTTGGGAAAGTCCTTACATTTGTTTGAAGTGAGAGGGTGGGGAATCAATAGATATGCCAAAAAGAGCAGAGATGACATGCATATAGAACATTTAATCAGGTATCAGGGAAAGAAACTATATCTGGTATGTTTTGAAATAGGTGTGTCAAAAAACCTATTCTCTTATTTGTTGCAGTTTAATAGAATTGAGACGACTGAGTTGTGATATAAGATTGGAAAAATATCTCAAAATATTTGCTGTATGCATTATATATAGTGTATGTGAAATGAATCAAAGATAGAGCATATGGATTCATTAAACCAGAACTCAGTGGTGTGTGTGTGTGTGTGTGTGTGTGTAGTGTGTGTACACTGCAATAGATTGGGCATATAAATCTGTTCATCAGGAATAATGAAAATCTGCCCTGGCATAGCGGACTGCATCTAAATTAAACCCAATGTATTTAAAAGAGAAATATGTACTTGAGGATCAATGGTAATACAGTGAGGAAGATAGAAACCATCAAATGATAGCCTGAGACACAGTCCTGCCTTTATGCCATGTAAAAGTCTAAAGGATGTACCACTCAATAATTATTATACTTGTGAGTAAATTAAAGGAGACACTAAAAAAATACTAGGACACTAAAAAATATTAGGACACTAAAAATATTAGACACTAAAAAATATATAAATATGAAAAACACAAACTATTATAACCCTATGTAATATAACAAATCTTCTATTTCTTGGTAACAGATCTCTGATCTTTAGCTGATTATGGGCACTTAATATCTATGCTCTTAAACTATCTAGCAATTATATGTAGATATATGACCAATATTGAAATGAGTTTAAAAATAAATAAAATGGGTTTCTTCAAGAGAATTCTTTCTATGCTTCATTTTATTCTTATCTTTCATAAAGTGGATCAAAATTCCACTTGATGCTATAATTTAAGAATTGAAAGAATAAGGCAGAAACTATTTTTCTGATACTATGGCCCAACATACTACACTTAAACAACATGCATCTTGGCATGTTTTATTTACATGAAATTAAAATAAAAATTTTCATATAATACACTGCTACTCTGGATATTTAGTCACTTATGGCTGAGTGTTATAACACAACTTAGATAAAATTATGCAAGTATCGATGCTCTCCAAGGGCACCCCAAGATTCTGATGGCATCTTAAATCCTATTTCCTATAGTGTGACTCAAAGGCACTTGTAGCTACTCTTATGTAGTGCTATTTGAAAAGTTCAGTTCAAGAAAATATGAAGATAAGAACCTTGTATGTGTGAGAACCTTGTATACAAGATGAACTTTGTATATGTGAATCCTATAAAATAATTGATATTGTTTTATTTTCATATATCAATATGTATATATTGATAAATCAATATATCAATATATCATTGTCATGTAGATAGAAAGAAAGGAAATCAATCACAGTAAAGAAAATTTTGGTTTTCCTCCACTCATTACAGTGGTTTCCTTTCTCAAACCTAATAATAGTAAATATAATCAAATTCCAACTGAAATATTTCATGGCACAAACTCAGATTCATAGTGAATATACCAAGTCATAATTAGTTTAGTTGCTTACACTTAACCCAATTTAAAGCTCTATTTTGAACATTAAAAAAATACATAAAAATAGTAGTGAACATTTCAAATTATAAAATGCCATGAAATTTTCTTGCTCTGCTTTTCAATTGAGCAGTAAAAAAATTACAAAAATATCTTGAGCACAAAATCACATCTAAGTTGAAAAATTTAGATTTAAGATGTCTGTTTTAGAGTAGGCTAAGAAATTAATTCTGATTTTTTTTT
>PVHY01014620.1:0-38021 GCA_004024945.1 Uropsilus gracilis | reverse complement strand
AAAAAAAAAAAAAAAAGAAAACAATACTTTTTAACATGAAAATGCATATAGGTACATTGTCAGGAGATAGTGGTTGTGATGATGGGTTCATAGGTAGGGAAAACAAATATTTGTGAAATTGACTGCTACAGCATTGACAGGTACCACATGCATATCTACCCATTACTAAAGCATATGCAAGTCTACATACTTTATATTTTTTATTTCTAGTGTGAACTTACGGCTCTTCAATTTATGGGCAGGGATTAAAATAACATTTAAGCTTCATGACTACATGAATCTCAATGAGTCTTTTCATTTACTGATGTTTATACATTTGATTGCAAGTGAACCAACCCTTAAATTTCATTTATTAAATAATAAAACGTACTGTATGTATGCTACCACAGGTATGAGCCATATCCTAACACTTCAGTGTTTAAGTAGGGAAGATAAGATATTTTCACAAACTTAAGATGTTGGATAATATGGGGGAATAGTCATGATGGTATTAGAAGTGTACTTTTATCAGAGAAGAATTAGAAGATCACATATTACCTGTTGAAAGGCAAATGAGAAAAATTGAAGAAAATGTGTAATCAATAAGAATACTTAAGTTGTTCTTTTTTTTTTGGAGACTAGGTATCATTATTTCTGCCTGTGGAACCACAGGCTCACGTTGCCTGGGGTACCACAGACTCAAACAATCCCCAGCCTCAGCTTCCCAGGTAGCTAGGATTACAGGCACACGCCACCATGCCCAGCTATATTTTTTTGGAAGTAGGTCTCACTACGTGCTCCCGGCGGCACTCGAACTGCAATTCCTGGCCCTGGCGGTGGCTTCCTAGGCTGCCGCTTAACATGTGCCACCATGTCCAGCCTCCTAAACTTTAGTGAAATCATAATACTCTTAAAAATAATCCAATTTAGGCCGGGCATGGTAGTTCATGCCTGTAGGTGGCAGCCTAGGAAGCCATGGCCGGGGCCAGGGATTGTGGTTTGAGTCTCACTCGGGGCACTTAGTGAGACCTAGTCCCAAAATATAGCTCGGCATGGTGGTGCGCACCTGTAATCCCAGCTACCTGGGAAGCTGAGGCTGGGGATTGCTTGAGTCTGTGGTACCCCGGGCAAAAATAGCGAGACCTAGTCTCAAAAAAAAAAAAAATCCTATTTATAGGTGTCAGCATGCTTTCATATTTTACCTCCTTCGTTTTAAAAGAAAAGTTGATATATAACATTATTATACTTAGTGTTGGGAAGATCTTCCCATTAATATCATGAGATTAGTACTATTTGCTACACTCATTTTATTTTTGAGACTAGGTCTCACTATTCTTGCCTGTGAAACCGCAGTTCCACGGCCTCAAGTGACCCCCAGCCTCAGCTTCCCAGTAGCTAGATTACAGACCCGCGCCACCACGCCCAGCTATTTTTTGGGACTAGGTCTCACTGTGTTGCCCAGGGTGGGACTTGAACCGCGATCCCCAGACCCCGCTGTGACTCCATAAGCTATCGCTTAAAGGCATGTGTGTCCGTGCCTGTTACTCCACTCATTTTAAAAGTGCGTAGCCAAGGTAGGAAGAGGTTAAGAAAATCTTCCTGAAATCATATAACGCTGGGAAGGGGGATTTGCTTAAACTTTAAACCATTTTGCTAAACTGTCTTTTTTTATGTTTAAAAGTAATGTTAGCATGGACATAATGTCCTGAGCTGTTTGGACAGAATTGCAGGATTTAGGGGAGTGCAGGGAGGGGGGGGAGGCCAGGAGGGAAGGTGTGTGGGTACAGGGAACTAATTTATTTACATATTTATTTTACTGTTTTTTTAGAAGTGTTCATGTAAATGATAGGTTTTCATTGTATGATATATTTAACATTGAAATCTCAAGTAGTAGTTTACTTGCAAATAGGATGCAAGACATGTACCTATTAGGTTATTTAAATAGAATATGAATGTAAGGAGTTAATTTTGAGATTTAGGAGGTAAGATCAGTTTTCGTGTGTGTGTGTGTGTGTGTGTGTGTGTGTGTGTGTGTGTATTATGTAACACACATATATATGGCACTCTTGGATAGGAATGGGACTCAAGCACTCACAGTTTAAGAATAAGAATGTAACTTATACTTCCGATAATCCCCATGTGTCCTTTACTGACTGCATTTTCATGTGGTTTTTAATAAATGAGTTAAACCTCTTTGCGAAGATATTTTGGTTCAGCAGTGTGCTTTTGAACTGTGTGAAGACATCTTTACAAAGTTTGTTTTGATGCTTTTTATTTGAAATAATTTTACTTATTAAAGTAAAATTTGCAAACTACATCGTTTATAATTAATAGACATTATACCGTATGTTATAAAGCATTCCATGGAACACCCTATTTTTGCTTCCCAAGGAAAAATATGTAAACACTCAGCATCCTTAAAAATAGCCTCTAACAGGCCAGGCATGGTGGTGCATGCCTGTAGATGGCAGCCTAGGAAGCCGTGGCCGGGGCCAGGGATAGCGGTTCGAGTCCCTCTGGGGGCCACGTAACGAGACCTAGTTCCAAAAATATATAGCTGAGCTTGATGGTGCGCACTTGTAATCCCAGCTACCTGGGAAGCTGAGGCTGGGGATTACTTGAGTCTGTGGTACCCCGGGCAACGTGAGCCTGCGGTTCCACGGGCAAAAATAGCGAGACCTAGTCTCAGAAAAAAGATAAAGTCTATAACAATGACTTGTTCTGCTAACATGCCATGTTTAATATTAAAAGCACTTCCCATCTAATGTAATTTTCTAACAACTAGTTATACCCATTTTATGTACAGATACGTACACCTGTTTTCTCTATTTGTGATTCTTTGTTTTGGGCAAGAATTTATTTAAGGCTCTTTTCCTTTTATTCTGCTGAAAAGACTGGATCATGATAGGGTCTTTATGTGATAATCTGAGAAAGCAGATAATATATTACTTCTACAGCACAGTATTTGAAGAAAATTAGTATAGGTATAGTAGGATACTGATTTACTTTATATGGTTCTGTACATTTATGGGAATTGAAATTTTTTAAATTGGAACTTTACATACAAGAATTATTTTGGATTTTCCTACTGGTCTTTGTTTCTTTTTAAAATACCACACAGTGTAGTAAAGACTTGTTGAAGTGACTTTCTTGGAATGGCAGAACTACATGTTGCGCTATCATATTCAGTATTGTTATTGAAGTTTCCTGATACACTTGTATGTAAATATTCCATTGTTTTCACAGTGACAAATCATGATTAATAATTTAGCCAGACAGTTTTCAGAAAGAGACTTTACATCTTTGCATCTACTAATATATTATAGTTGTCTTTGTTTTGAATGAGACTAGTCGTTCATTGATGATTTAGTTGCTCTGTTATATTGTGGAGTTTTCCAATTAATTGGGTCTTCAATAGTTCAGAATTTTGGGAAGAGCTTAGAAAAGATAAATTATTAGTATGCTTTTGGCCTTTTCATTAACAGAGTAGATCCATTAATAAAAGCATATTATCAAAAATAAATGGTTTCTCAGTGATGAAAGTACCATTGTATAATATATATTTTTTTCAGTTATTTTTCATCCCCTCATTTATTGTTTTATGATATAACTTAAAGTTTGATTTTAAACTCCAATTAAGCTATTTTAAAGTTTGATTTAAAGCCTATATCAAGAATTTATAAGCATTACCTACAGTGATATAACATACAACTATAAAGAAATCAGAATAAGATTTCTACTTAAGGGAAAAATTGTTTCATAAATAGTGTTTATATTTGAGAGTATTTTACCTTTTTAGTCTGGTTTTAGAATAACACATTTCTTATACTAATCCAGTGAATTGTATCTGCTTTAAACTTGCTAATTTTTTTTAAGGCTTTCTAGGGAACACAGAAAGGCACAGCCATGACAGGGGACCCTTTGGTACCTTTGAGCAGGAGTAGGTAGAGCTTCTCCACAGTCCAGTGTGCTGCTTTGTTAGAACCCCTCTGAACTCGAACATGAGAACATGACCCTTTATCTGCAGTTATTAAACTGGCAAATGTACAGATATGTAGAGATCCAGTTTTGGATAGGTAGATTAAAAAGAGATTAAGTTGTCGCCATTTTCAAGCCCAGTTCGTCTTTTTCTCCTTTTTTTCATTATCCAAAAGTTAAGTGTTTTTTTTTGTTTGTTTGTTTTGTTTTTTGAGTCTAGGTCTCGCTATTTTTGCCTGTGGAACCGCAGGCTCTCGTTGCCCGGGGTACCACAGGCTCAAGCAATCCCCAGCCTCAGCTTCCCAGGTAGCTGGGATTGCAGGAGCATCCTCCACACCCAGCTATATTTTTTGGAACTAGGTCTCGCTACGGCCCCAGGTGGGACTCGAACCGCGATCCCTAGCCCTGGCCGCTTCATAGGCTGAAGCTTACAGGCACGAGCCACCATGCCTGGCCTTAGAGATGGGAATTTTAAGTATTCTGCCACATTAGAAACTAGGTAAATCAACGTGAATGCAGAACTGAGGAATACAAAGGTGAGTTCTAGAAACTCCTTATCAAGAAACCTCTAATCAGAGCTGGCGTGGTAGCTCATGCCTATAAGCGGAAGACTAGGAAGCTGCAGCTGGGGCCAGGGATTGTGGTTCAGGTCCCACCAGGGGCATGTAGTGAGACCTATTCCTAAAAAAATAGCTGGGCATGGTGACATGTGCCAGTAAGCCCAGTTACCTGGGAAGCTGAGGCTGGGGATTGGTTGAGTCTGTGGTACCCCAGGCAATGTGAGCCTACGTTTCCACAGGCAAAAATAATGAGACTTAGTCTCAAACAAAACAAAACAGAAAAAAACTTTAATCTAGGCTGGGCGCGATGGCACATGCCTTTAATCCCAGCCTAGGAAGGGAGGCCGAGACTAGGAATCGGTTGAGTCTGTGGGTTTGAGACCTGCCCGGGCGACATAGCGAGACCCAGTCTCAAAAAGTAGCTGGGCATGGTGGCACGCACCTGTAATCCCAGCTTCCTGGGAGGCTGAGGCAGGGGATTGCTTGAGTCTGTGGTACCCTGGGAAATGCGAGCCCTGGGCAACATAGCGAGACTAGTCTCAAAAAAACAAAAATAAAAACCTCTAATCAGGGAACTCAATATTTAATCTTCAACAGAAAAAAAAAAATCCCCTCACCCCCAACAAAAATTTTTTTTAATTCTATCATGAAACAATAGTACTTTATGTTGCCAAGAGTCAAAAGTTTTAGAATAATAGTACTTGGTCCCATGAAGACTACTTACTTAGGCTTTTTCTAAAAAATAGTTTGCATTTTCTAATCTTCTGAGATGAATTTTACTGATAAAGAATGCCGCACATAACATTTTAAAAGGCACCAGTGCCCGCTGGTTCTGAATGGAAAAATTTATACAAAGCATTCGCTGAAAGACATTTTTCCCATTGAGAGCCAGTGGTTTGGATCAAGGAACTGATATCAAGCCAGAGGTAATATTTTGAACTAATCTGTGGTTCAGGGCTACATTTTTGAAAGTCTATTTCCAAAGTAAATTTTCTTTGGACGTTTCTTACCTGTGAGGCAAGTGTGCAGAGTCACGCAAGATTCTTTACTTGCCCTCAGATCTGTTGAACATTTTTTCCCATTAATTTAATGACTTACTCTGCAAATTTACAAGTAATTCAAAGTGACAAGCAGAAGATGTTAGGGTTCAAGAAAATATTGCTAGGTTAAACTTCATAAAAACTATGTAAAATCTAAAATAGTCTTAAAATCCTGTACTTAGGTTTTTGACCTCAGTTCTAGAGTTCATATAACGATTGTAGGTTTTAGATAAATTTGTAAATTCTTTTTTAAAATTAATCAATTAAAATTTTGTAAATTCTTGAGGTAGTATGCCCTTCCCCGTTTTAGTAAAAATGGATATGCAGGATGGTGGAACTTAATTATTTAAGAGAGATGTCAGAAATGGGATAGATCTGGAAATTGTGAAGAAGATTTAAGAGATGCTTAGTTTTGAGCTTTGGTAAGGAGACTTGAAGTTTAGTTTTTTTCAGATATTTAAAGAATTTTGTATGAAAGCAGAATTGTAGGCCTACAATATAGTGAGTAGGGGAGAATATAAACATTTAGACTGAATTGTGGAGATTTTTATTGTCAATGGTAAGAACTGTGTTGTGCAGGTTATTGGACTTTATTTTGCTAAGATTTTGCCATATTTAGTTTGCTAGCTTGTGGGAGACTAAAAGCTATTTCCTTTGGAATGGGTGGTTCTGTTTGGTAGACTTAATCTGTGTTACGCTGTTAATTTCCTGTGTTAGGGCAAACCCCAAAATCTGAAAGTCAAGCATTTGGGCACTTTAATTGCAAAGGTTAAGTGGCTAGCACATGAGGACATGCTGCTAACTTCTCTAATAAAAGTTTTTTGGGATGGGAGGCAAAAAAAAAGTTTTTTTGGTGAGATAGATGTTAATCCCATAGCAGTGAATGGGACCTAAGTACTACCTAGTCTTTTATGAAATATTTAAACTTTAGAAATTAAAGTGCACAAATCATAAAGGTATAAGTATGATGTATTTTTACACATTTATACATGCATCTAATCACCACTTAGCTCAATATGTGGCATACTTTCAGCACACTAAAGGTAACGTCATGCCTCTCCCACCTGTCTTTTATTAGGTAATCTAGACTTTCAAAAATATTCTCATCAAGTTGTTTTTTTTCCTTTTTCTTTATGGTTCTTCATATTTATCTTGTTTTGTGGTTTTTGTCATCTCATTTTACTGTGTAGAAAACTACTTTAATTTTCTTGATTTACCTCTCTGGTCTTTTGAAAATAATTTATTTTTAACTTTTTATTAAAGTAATATGCATTGTATAATTTCTGGTTACTATTTAATAATTCCTGAAAAAAGCGACACAAGCAAAGTTAGTAAAGCAATAGTATTATATATTATTGTAATCATAGTATCGGGAACTCAGGTGGTGGTTTTAACCTATAGAAGTCATGTGATAAGGGGGCAAGTCACATTACTTGTATTTGGACCCTATTTGTATAAGAGGAACTAATAATAGTAGCATCCTTACAGAGCATCCTTACTGAATGAATTGAGAGAAGCACTTACAGTACCTGCTACATAAAGAAATTTTCAGTCATTATCACCTTTTATTATTTTATTACTTCAAAGCTTTCTCAGAATCTTCTTCCATATCTGCCTAATTAAGAGTAAAATTGGTTATTTTACTTACTTTTTAAATGTAATTTTTTATTTTTATGCATTGATCAAAATTGGTTGTTTTAGAAATATATTTTACTTTTCTCATTTAAATATTTTCCAGTCACTCATTTGTTACTATTTATAGGTTTTTATTGATAAATATTTCATAAATATGATAACATATTTGAACAAAGTTATGATTTTCTAGTATCTATATCTATCTATCTATCTATCTATCTATCTATCTATCTATCTATCTATCTATCTATCTATCTATCTATCTATCTATCTATCTATCTATCTATCTATCTATCTATCTATCTATCTATCTATCTATCTATCTATCTATCTATCTATCTATCTATCCATCCATCCACCTATCTACCTCCCTCCCTCCCTCTCTCTCTCTCTCGTCTCTCTGTCTCTCTGTCTCTCTCTCTCTCCCCTTATTTTTTGAGACTAGGTCTCATGATGTTCCCTGGGGTAGTCCCGATCCGGGATCAGATCTGAATAGTCCAGGTCTCCGATCAGTTCTGGGATCCCATGGACTCAGGTGATCCCTGGCCTCAGCCTTCCAGGCAGCTGGGATTACAGGCGCATGCCACCACGCCCAGCTTTTTTTTTTTTTCAAATGAGAATAGGTCTCACTATATTGCCCCGCTGGGTCTCAAACCCATGGACTCAAGCGATTCCTAGAGTTGGCCTCCCTTCCTAGGCTGGGATTAAAAGCATGTACCACCGTACCCGGCCTAGTGTTTTTAGATGGAAAAGAAAGTTAGCACTTAAATCTCATGTAGGAACACTGAAAGATTTTGTTAGGTGAATCAAATGATTACTGGTTGCCCTCTGTAATTGATTCCTTTTACTTGATATGAATTCACTAATCATGGTGTCATCCTTTAAGCAATCTCCCCCTAGTTCTTTTCATTTCTTCTAATAAATTTGTGCACTGGCCATGTACCACGATGAACAGGAACATTGAATATGCTGATAGTTTGTCACACTGTAGCAGATTGTGGTCATTGGTACCCAGAATGTTTCATCAGAACAGCATTTTTCTTCTGAGGGAAGAACAGGTTTTTTCCTATTGAATCTCTCTCTCATCTCATCTCTCTCACTTATCTCATCTCTCTGTTTTTGGAGACTTGGTCTTGTTATTTTTGCCCATGGAACCGCAGGCTCACATTGCCTGGGGTACCACAGACTCAAACAGTCTCTAGCCTCAGCTTCACAGGTAGCTGGTGTTACAGGCGCACGCCACCACACCCACCTATTTTTTGGAATTAGGTCTTGATATGTTGCTCTGAGCAGGACTCGAACTGCCAGCCCCAGCCGCTTCTTAGACTGAAGCTTACAGGCACGTACCATTGTGCCCGGCCTGTTGACCAAATTTAATCACAGTTATTTTAGAATTTCATTTAGTACCAAAAAGGTTGGAAGAGCTAGTGATCTGATAAAATGTCATATCTGTTTGTCATCTTCTGTCGGTTCTGTTTGAGCAATGTGATCAGTAAGTTGTCTTGGGAAAAATATATTCCACATGTTTTTTTTTTTTTTTTTTTTTTTAATCCCAACAGGTAACACTTTAATATAGAATTCTAATGTCATTTATTTGAACCTTCTGGTCACCCACTGCCCTATTCCATCAGCCAGCAGACTGACTGGCTGTTGTGTTCTCAAAATCTTTGTTGGAGGGTGAGAACTAAATTGTTACCTACGAAGTGAATCTTAGAGCAAACACGATGATGATATTAAAGGAAATACAAGGAATTAAAGAACATTTAAGTTTCATGGTTTCTGGATATAAATCCAGCTTTTTCAAGTGTCTTGAAACATTTTTAGAGTTATAGATTTAATGTTTTAATTTGCCATGTAAATTGTCTAAGTGTCTTCTGGGTTTTAAAAGAAAGGTTTATTAGGACCGGGCATGGTGGTGCCTGCCTGTAAGTGGCAGCCTAGGAAGCTGCGGCTGGGGCCAGGGATTGTGGTTTGAGTTCCGCCAGGGGCATGTAGTGAGACCTAGTCCCCAAAAAATAATAGCTCGACAGGGTGCGCACTTGTAATCCCAACTACCTGGGAAGCTGAGGCAGGGGATTGCTTAAGTCTGGTACCCCGGGCAATGTGAGCCTGCGGTTTCACAGGCAAAAAAAGAGAGCCCTAGTCTCCAAAAACAAAAGTTCATTAAAATAAAAATCATGAGTTTTAACTAGGCATTATATTTGGTTTATTAAAGTCTGCAGAGAAATTGTTAAATTTATTATTAAATTTATTAAAATATCTTTAACATTTTAAGTTAATTATTTTAAGTGTAGATGTTTTCCTTTATACTTTTGACATGTTTTTAAAGGTCCTTTTACAATAAGGAAATAGGATGATGAGGTAGTTCTGATTTAGGAATTGGATAATAGACATCAAAGACTAAAATGATAGGTATTTGAAAGACAATATGGTAGAGGAGAGTGAGTTCCGTAGGAGGCATGTCAAAGACAAATTAATGTAAAGGATAAGACTTTAGCACTGGTATTAAGATCTAGATTATAAAAAACATTCACAACATTGTATTTCCTGTCTTTTAGAAATTTAAATTAGATATGCTAAAATTTATTATGCAGTAAATCTGCAACTCCTAATTTTTTTTTTTTTTTAAAGAGATTTACAGGGGAGATCGGATTTATTGGAAAGGTCAGTTTTCTTACTGGATTACTTGTAATAGCCTAATGCAAATACAGGTGAAAGGACTTAAACCTATAAAATGTAATTTGTGAAGCTCTTGACCCTTTTCAATATCTATTAATACCTCACCAGGGAGACCACAAGCTACTACTTTAAGTTATGCATGCATTACTTGATACGTTTTTGAATAAACTTTCAAATATTTTTTGAAAACTGGTTCCAACTGTTACACTTGAAGTGATGGTTTTGAGCTGCTTGAGGGCATTAAAACATGAGTTTAAGTCACTGCTCTACTTATGCTTTTCATGATCCTTAAAAAAGTAAGTGGTAATATCTGTATAATAAAATACATTAGACTAATATATATGCAATACCTTATGTGCATATAATGTAAATTCCTAAGAAATGATATGCCTTTGAAGGCAATGACTTTTATGTTTGGGATTTCAGACTGAAGCTCCATATGTACATCTTCAAGGCCAGAACAGACACAGTATAATAGTAGGCACTTCAGGAACTGGTGTCTTCTTACTCAACCTCTGGAAATGCATATCTTCAATTTTTCCTAGAAGAAGATAGTTAGTGGTTGATTTTTCTTCATAGTTTTTAAAAACAAGACTTTATAACTTACAATTAAAAAGTATTTTATCCCTTAGGAGCAGAGAGGAACCTTTTGATTATTCCCTCAAGCTCTTCAAGGCTTCTGATTTTTTTATGTTAAATAGTTATGAATAGATTAGCTTTAAAATGTTTATGGCATAATATTGCTCAATTCCGTTTCTGTAATTTGTATTGTGAAAATTTGTTCTAAGTTGGTATTCTTGGTTTTTCTACCTGTCTGAATATGATTAATATTTAGGAAACTAATACAAATTTTTCAAATATGTAAAATATTTGATTCATTTTCTTTTTTATATCTACCTGGTTAGCTCTGTTGTTACAAATGAAAGTTATACTCTCTTACTCTCTGTTTATACCTTTGGCTTTGTTATTAGTGGTTGTTTTTCTGGGTTCCTTGTTTTAAAATACCTTGAGTTCTGAGCATAGCGCTCAGTACTTTACAAATCTTCAATTAAAATGACTCTTGATGAACACCTTATTTCCCTGACCAGTTTGGCTAGATAGATTTCTTGTACACCTTTAAAACATTTTTTAAAATTATTTTTTTATTTGTTTTATTTTATACATCATTATCTACCGGTGGTGGGGTGGGGTTTCTCCCACCATCTTATCACCTGTGAACCATCTTCTTAGTCTTTTGTGCCTGCTCCACTCCCGCTTCCACCCATATGCTCCATGCTTCTATTTTGTTGAGAGTTAGTTTTAAATTTTTCTTGTCTGTTTGTTTTCCCTTTGTCCCTTATGTGAGACCCCCAGTATTTCTTTTTCTTTCTGACATATTTCTGCTAGCATGATTCCTTGTAGCTTAGATTTCTTGTACACCTAAACAGTTTTCAATGTGACTGTCAGTTTGTTTAGCTATTATCCAAGTTTTTTTTTTTTTTTTTTTTTTTGAGACTAGGTCTTGCTTTTTTTGCCCATGGAACCGCAGGGTCACGTTGCCCAGGGTACCACGAATTCAAGCAATCCCCAGCCGCAGCTTCCCAGGTAGCTGGGATTACAGGAGCATGCCACCATGCCCAGCTATCTTTTTTTGGAACTAGGTCTCACTTCGTGCCCCAGGCGGGACTTGAACCGCCATCCCTAGCCCCAGCCACTTCATAGGCTGAAGCTTACAGGCCGAGCCACTGTGCCTGGCTATCCAAGTTTTTTAATATGTGTCAGTGAGGTCTTAATATGAAAAGCAAAATTTAAGAAATCTTAAAATCATTCAGTGTACCCCTCTCTCTGAATTGTAACATGAGTACTAATGAGCCATGTTTTAGAGTCATTTTGTAACTCTAGAATATTTAGTCTATTTTCATTCCGCTACTAGTTGTCTTAGGGTCAGTAAGTACCAGTCAGTGAAAGACCACCAAAAATACACTTCTTATTAACAAATTGGGTTTATTACTTGTCACTGCAAGACTCAGATCATAGTTTACCATGGGGTGTCTCAGTAAGGGGAATTATAAAGATTGTATTATAGGGTTTGGGCTTTTGGTAATTTGGCGGGAGTTGGGGAGTAGGTTTTAGAATATGAGGGCTTGCTGTGGATTGGATTCTGAAAGAAAGTAGAGGTAAGTCTTTGGTTGGGTATCAGTAAATCTTATAAGGAAGATAGATGAGTGAAGAGAAAGCTATCTTGGTAAAAACCAGTTATCACTCGTAACAAAAGAGATCTTTGCTATTGTTTGCTATTGTGCACATTGTTTTTGTCTCATTTCATCATGGTCCCAGAATGACTTATTTTGATACAGATATTTTAGTGAGATTGCCTAACAGTAGAGTAAAATGAGTTAGTTGTTAAATGTCAGTTCAGTTAGTGATAACATTGGGACTCAGCTGTCTGTCATTCTCAGAGCATTCCTTCTTAGTGTTACGGGGCTAATTTTTTCCCCTCTC
This sequence comes from Uropsilus gracilis, assembly GCA_004024945.1. Taxonomy (NCBI): domain Eukaryota; kingdom Metazoa; phylum Chordata; class Mammalia; order Eulipotyphla; family Talpidae; genus Uropsilus; species Uropsilus gracilis. Next base: position 25,669 of record PVHY01014620.1, on the reverse strand, counting down.
AGAAACATTTAAGTCTAACTGACCTCTCTGGGAATATCTGGAGAAGGTCAAGATTTAGTATCAGTGACATATTTGGCAAGTCACAGCAATAAGCTGCAGCAATACTGTTACATTTTTACAAACTAGGGGTGTGGGAAAGTATATAGTGGTGTATTAACAAACACATACCATTTTTTCAGTTGACTAGTATAAAATATGGAAATGTTCTTTTTAAGAAGTAAGGTGATTTCCTATAATCTGTGAGGGACCCCATGGTTTGCTCCACTAGATTTATTTCTAGGAATTAGTTTTTAGTGTTTCAGGAATTTTTCTTTTTTGTAATTTGTTTCTAATAGACATACATTGTAATAGATATTCTCTTTACATTTAGGAAGAGTCAAAATTGTCTTACGTTACTATGAAGTAGTAGATATGAAGGAGATAGTAAAGGTTTTTAAGACTCAGGAACTGTTACAGTCCTTTACAATAAAAAGTCAATAATTGTAAATTGTTTATGAACTCTCATATTGCCCTAACACAAAAAGACTGATAATGTTTTCACAGCTCTACTTTAATTTTGTGTCATTGTGTCCCCCCCCCCTTTCTTGTTAGGTTCATATTTAAAGTGTATCAAAGATCAATGAAAGTAGCGTGTTTATTTATTCAGTAGTTTCTGTGTGCTAGGTGCCAAGTTTCTGAGGTTTAGAGATAGTCAGGTCTATCCGCATGAGCAATGCAAATGATGACTGGATGACATATATATATATATATAATTATTTTTTTTTAAAGTGGGTGATAGAAGTGATAGAGGCAAGTTTATTTAAGAAAAGGGAAATGAAAGATAAATAAAAAGGGACAGAACAGGAGGAAAACCTAAGTTGGCCAGGCTCAGGAGGGGTTGACAGACAACCCCATTTTACTTTCATTGTAAAGATTTATTTCTGTTGGGGGAATGAAGAGGGTACATAAAACTGTTTTCCCAGTTGCTCGCTACTGTATACACACATGACCACACACGTGTGTCCATACATACATACTCTAAAATATCCCAGCAAAACAAAGGAACAAGAATTTAAAGTTAAAATACCCTGAAACTGAACCAGTATTTCATTTTATGACCTGAAGAATAGATCCTGAAAGAAAATTCAAAAAGTGAAATAATTGACCAATGTTTGCTAAACAAACAGCATTATTAAATGTAAGGGATATTTATATTACTAAAGCTGTAGTGGTTGATGTTCTCCATGTTTGTAAAGCTTTGGAACCATATAGCTGGTTTGTTAAATCTAGACCATGTCAGCTTCCAAAACCCAGTGTAATTAGCTTCTTTGATACTTCACCCAAATTTTCTGCCAAGTATGAAACATTGTTATATTCATGAATAACTTCTGATTTTGGTGCTTTGGTGTCTAACACCTTACCAAGAACTGTTTGGTTAGTTTCCTATGTTTTGTTACACCAAGCTGAGTTAATATTCCAGGAAGTATTTCTGTGATTGATTTGACTTCTGCATGACTGGTTAATTGCAGAAGTGTAAGCAGAAAGGGAAACTTGGACTTTGAGATTGTTGAAATGACTAACTGTCCCATCTTCTTTAGTCATGTTCATCTCTTCAGTACCAGCTATATTATTCAGTAATTTTTTTTTCTTTTTAAAGAAAACCTGACATTGTCATCAGCTGTGGCTATTCTGTGTGCCTCCTTCTGTGTACCCACCTTCTTATGTGAGCTATAATCTTGTTCCCTGCCCAGACCTGGACCTGAAATTTGGTGAACTTTTCTTTATTCATGCTATCAGTCAATCTGGAGCAGAGAGGGTTCTTCTTTTTTTTTTTTTTTTTTGAGACTAGGTCTCACTATTTTTGCCGGTGGAACCACAGGCTCTAGTTGCCCGGGGTACCACAGACTCAAGCAATCCCCAGCCTCAGCTTCCCAGGTAGCTGGGATTACAGGCGCGCGCCACCACGCCCAGCTATTTTTTTTGAAACTAGGTCTCGCTACAGGCCCCAGGCGGGACTTGAACCGCGTTCCCTAGCCCCGGCTGCTTCATAGGCTGAAGCTTACAGGCACGAGCCACCGTGCCCGGCTGAGAGGGTTCTTTAATACCAGCATGCACCAAGAGCCTGGAAAGCATCATTTTTAATGGCATCTTGAGTTCTTATATATTCTAAAAATAGCACTGGTATTATATTCTGTAGAAGAATATTTTTATAATTACTGAAGTAGTTTTTATGACTTTCAAAATTCAGTATTTACAGACTTATCTGCCCATGTGTATCTGGAGATACTGTGAAAAATAAAGGACTTCAGAAAAAATTATATTTCATGGATAGCAATAAGTTAGGTACCTTCACCTTAAATAATACATTGAGAGTATGCACTTCAATAGTTAATAGAACCAGTTTACTAAGTTTTTTCATAGTCAACGATAAGCACAAGTCTATATCATTTTTTTCCCTACAAAAAGGTGGAGGTATATACATATCTATTTTGTTTTTGTGTTTGTTACCATTGCAACTGAATGACTGGAGAGTGGTGTAATTGCTGTTTACAGTGGTTAAAGGGACAAGGAAGAAGAAATTATCAAAGACCTTATTCTTATTCTTCAGCCACTCCAAAATCCTAGATGTAATAGTAGTTTCTACTTCGGGACAATCTTTGTTTTTTTTCTCTGTGGTACTTTGATGTTACTTAGCTGAGAGTTGGCGGATCTGGCTTTGAATTCTAGCTATACAGTCTGCCGGTTTACATTTCCTTTGTAAAGTGGGGTAAATGATACCTACCTCACAGGGTTGTTGTGAGGGTCCCAGAAATACACAGAAGACGCTTGTCACACTGCAGGCATGCAGCAAATGTTTGTTGCTTAAGTCATATATGTGGAAGGAAACATTCTATAAGCAAGCTTTGGAGGGTATAAAGAAAGTAACAAGTCAATTTGATTTTATACAGATTGAAATTGATTAGGAAAAGTATTACAAAGAATTTACTAAGAGGAGTTACTGGATCAAGAGTTGGGATAAGATACATGATTATCCTATATTCAGTAATGATTCTTAGGTTTAGAAGTGTCATTGATAAAATTACTTGTATTGTAAGCCACACTTAAATAAATTATATTGAAATGGAACTATGACTTATTTTTTAAGGTTATATTTATGGAAGTCCTCACACTTCTACTGTCATTTCAGCACCACAGCATTACCTTAAGGCAACACTTCACTCTCATCATTCCCCATGCACCTTCCCCAAAATTCTATTCTGTTGTTTCTTTGCTTGTTTTTTGAGTATTTGAATATGTCCTGAGAACCACTAACTTTAGAGTTCCAGTTAGATAAATGCATATTTGATGAGTAAACATTTGCTGAGTTAATCCACACTTCTATAACAAAATATTCTTTCCACTGCTAATGTTTACTAGAAATACAATACCATGAAAAAATGAAAAAGGCCAAAAAAAAGATACATCTTTATAAGTGGTGTGAGTTCTTCACGTGGGCATTTTCAAATAGACATTGTAAATTAGAGTGAAATCACATATGGTGCTATTCATATAACTAGCACCGTGGTCATCTTGTAATTTCTCATTTTTCTTTAGTCTTATAAAAATGAGCAGGGAAAGAAAAATCAAACACAGTTGAGAAATAGTCCCTCACTTTACTTTGATTTTGTGTTTATTGTGATGATTGTGATATAAATTAAAGCTGACATGGTCCCACACATCTCAAATTCACATTGCTTCCACAGAGTAGACAGCCTGGCTAACCAGCTTTTTCTCTGGAAACTCTTAGTGGTGACACAGTTCATGACCTGCCTGGCAAAGAACTGTTGAAGCTGAGGTCATACATATTTATACACAAAGATGTTCTTCAGAATACAGCTATGAAATTGAAGGCCATTTTTAGTATGTATCTTTTAAGAAATGTTCTCTGTAGCTAAAAAGGTTTTATTTTTTTCTTTCCACCTCTTGTCCTATCTCCTGTCTGCCGGAAAGATGAAAAGTTGTATACAAAAGCAGGCTGTTTGAAAATAACTGACTTTTGTGGACTTATCACTTACAACCTTGGCTTTATTAATAGCACCATTCCATAAATAGCCAAATTAAAGATCAAATGCAATGTTAAGATGCATATATCAGTTATGCCTGGTGAGAAGTTTATATTTTTTATCTCATGGAAGTAAGACTTGGAGAGAATTGTAAGGTCTTGGTCCATTCATTCCTACTATGTGCCACATGGAAGACAGATCTATGGTGCCAACAGTGCTGGGGGGAGGGAGGAGTGGAAAGGTAAGCAAAGAACTGAATGATGAAGTTATTTTCTGGAGAATTACCTGCTTTTACAAAAGTAATAAAATTCAAACAATTAGAAGTAAAGTATCTGTTTTTCCCTCCCCGTTTCCAGTCTCACATTTAGAGGTCATCACTATTTTGTTAATGGTTTGGCGTGTATGTTTTGCTTATACAAAAAAAAAATAATAATATATATACACACACACACACACACACATTTAAACTATATGAAAGGGGATTATACTACCTTTATCTTTTTGCTATTTGCTTTTCTCAGATCACAATATGTCATTGTTACCCTTTTGTATTACCACTACCCCAGTTATTTTAGGTGACTAACTGCTCTGTAACAGCATGAATCTGCAATAACTTGTTTAACTCTTCTCACTTGCAGACATAAAATTTGCAAGGGGTTTTTACTATGAGAGAGGTGTGCACTAAAACTTCTATAACTTTATATATTTGTTGCCACCCAAAAAGTTTCTTAGAGAATAGATTCCTAACATCAAATAAATTTGATGAATCAAAGAGTATGGACATTTAAACTTTCAGAAGATACTTCTGAGTTTTCCTTAGTTTCCTGGAAGTCATTAATGATGAAGAATGTTGTGGTCTAACCCATTTTTATAGATATAACAAAGGATTAATATTTTAGGAAATTTCCACCATTTATAGATTTAACCATATTTGAAAAAGAGTGTGTACACATGACAAAATTATAGAAGGATACAATTTGAAATGTGAAAATGTCCAATATTTTATTGCTCCCCAGATAAAGTTCTTTAAAACTGACTTGTTTTTATCTACTCGTGTGGTTGTCATCAGAACTTAATGCATTTATTGGTGTGTCTGTCTTGATTCATGAAAGATTTACATGTATACTTAGACCACAAACAATGCCTTAACCTCCTTGAGTTTTTTTTGTTATAAATTGTAGTTGCTTTTATGATTCCTCTTACAGTTTTCACTTTAATTTTTTATTTTGTTATTTGGGCCATCGACTTGAGGCCTTATTCTTTGTTTCATTATTTTACATAAGGAAATGTTCAGTGTCTTTCCTCCCTTTTACCTCCCTTATGTATTATTGTCAAGGATTTTTAACCATTTAAAATTCAGGAAAAGAAAGCTAATACTCTTTCTTCTGTGAACTATATTGTTGGTTGCAGAACCAAGTTGTATAATTTAGGTTTAAAGTAATAAACTCAAATAGTTTTTCAAGTTGAAGAATGGCAAGCTGTCAATTAAGATTCTATTTCCTAAAATCTATCGTCCATAAACTATTGGAAACCGTTCAGCAGTCTAGTTTGCTTTAGTTTTTCTTGTACTTTCTCTTTTTTCTTAGTTACTTTATCTTAGTAAATCTTTTAATTTTATGATAATACAATATTTTTTGAAGATAATTTTTGCCAGGTTCTTTTACTTCCTACTCTTAATTTGAACCAATTGTGTTCTTTGCCTGTGACTGTAATTACACTGGGATTTCTTTGGTTTTTCTCTGGTGAATCTACTTATTTTGTCAGTTTATTTGGAAAATATATTTCAGAGTACTTTTTCAGAAAATGCTTGGAAGATACATTTCAAAATTCTTAAGTCTGAAAAAGTCTTATAGTTTTTCAGACAGAGTATAGACAGAGTAACATACTCTGTCTAGATATAGTGGCTTCTTATTTTGAAATTCCTTTTCCTTAGACTTTTGAAATCTCTTACTGTATATTATCACTTTTACTGATGGGAGCACAGTTGCTGTCTGATTTTCATTATTTTGTATGTAACCTGGTTTTACTCTCTGTGTTTTAAATGTTTTTTTTTTTTTTTTAATCTCTGATTTCTTTCTTTATGCTGAGCATAGTTGTAAATACTTTACTTTCCTTTTACTTGTTTGACTTTAATCTGCAGTCTCAAATCTTGTTTCCATACAAAGAGTTTTTTTGTCTCTGCTTCCCTTATGGGTTTTTATGAGTGTTGGACCTCTTATATTTTTCTTTCAGATTTTCAGTTTCCTCTGAGTATTGGGAGATTTCTTTATCTTCTGATCATGCCCAATCTATTATTCAACCAACTGGTGAAATTTTTATTGTATTCACTTCTTATTTAATTTTCAAGACCTCCTACTGACTTTGTCTTGCCTTTTTCCTAGTGAACTATATGGTTGGCTGTTTGTTTAAATGGCCCCTTAAAACTTTTAATCTAGTAATCAAAGCCAGGCACGGTGACTCATGCCTGTAAGCTTCAGCCTTTGAAGCGGCTGGGGCTAGGGATCGTGGTTCGAGTCCTGCTTGGGGCAACACATCGAGACCTAGTCCCAAAAAATAGCTGGGCGTGGTGGCGTGCACCTGTAATCCTAGCTACCTGGGAAGCTGAGGCTGGGGATTGCCTGCGGTTCCATGGGCAAAAATAGCAAGACCTAAAAAACACAAAACTTTTAATCTAGTAATCAGATTGTGTGCTTGCTTTGGTTTGGTCTGCTTCTCCTTGTTTGTTTTTCCTAGAGTCACTTAATCCATTTCTTTTTCCTGATTATTTTTGTTTGATTTTTCTCAAATATCTACTGATTCTTGGTTGCCCGATAGTTGTATAAAGATTTATATTAGTTTAAGTAGCTGTCTTGTTTTTCTTTTGCAGTTGGGTAAGTTCACTTACCCAAAAGTCTTCTCTATAGTAGACCTCACTGTAAACAATTGGTATATTTGATGAGCTGAGTGGGGGAAGTACCATTTTGGAGTAACAAGCAACTATCACTATTGCCTAAGTGTTTTGTATACTGAGATGGAGTGCTTAGTTCATTTCACTTTCCTGGTAGGACAGCCTTTCTCTTTTGTTCCCCATACCAACTCCCGTCTTTTATCTCTTTTCCTTGCCCACCCACCCCCTTTTCTCTTTCCTTTCCTTTAGGGTCCTTGTGTGCCACTGTGTAGTGTTTTGATTTCCAGCCTTAAATCTGGTTTCTTCCCAAACTGACTTTGCTTTTTTAGAGAGCAGTTGTCTGGCTTTAGTTGAGAACAACTGTTCTATTTAAGCAAAAGTCAGCAAGGACCTGGACAAGTTACTCTAAGTATTCTGTGATTCACCTTATTACAACACCACAGCCTTTGTCACTGACCTAGAGTCTTTTTAAGCTCTTAATAGCCTTCTGTGTGGTTGGGCTTTTTTTCTCCCTGTATTTTTGGTTTATTCTTTAGACTAAGTCTATCTTTTTATCAATGTCCACATTTGGGTTGTAGGTTTTTGAAATTTTCATAAAGTTTGTGCTCTCAGTTTTAGGAAGTGATTGTATGTACTCTAAATCTTTGGAAGTAATTTTTATGTTCCTTCTATCATTCCACTTAGTACTAAATCATAATTTTTTCTAAGCATAGCTCTTTCACATTAGTGACCTTGAAAGCTTCCTTGCCTCTCTCCTAGTATTCTTCCTATTTTTATAATTTCTCCATTTCCTAAGAAATATGTATTTAAAGTTTTTAATCCTGTATTTGAAGCTTAAAGTAGTTCATGGCATTGAAGGATTTAGAGGTAAGTGATCACTTAAAATAATCAAAAAAGATTCTTGAATTAGACCTAATTTGTTTTTTGGTATGTTTATTTTTTCCTTGAAATGAGTTAATACTCTTAATAAAGAGGATTAGGAACATTCATCAAACATCATAATATAAAATGAGGTAATTATCTCAGTATTGGAAACTATTTTAGTATAGGGAAATCTATAGATATATTAAAAAAAATATGTCTTGATCTTAGTGACTTAAAACAGTCAAAATAATAAAGTTAATAATGGGCCCCCACTTTAGATGTTCCAGTTCTGAGAGATAAATGGGAATCTATTTAGTCTTGTACTAGAGTTGTAGGAAGTTAATTTGAGCTCCGTGTGTTTTTCACTCAGGTTATTTGAAAACTGATTTTGAACAACCAGTCTTTGCAGAAGTTTTACTTTGGGGAAATGTTCTCAAATCAAACTATTTTCTGCTTTCCCATACTCTTTTCTTGGTAATAATGGCTCTTGCTGGATAATTAAGCCTATATGAAAGTACCGGTCTTCATGGTAAACTTTTTCAGGACAGAGATTGAAAATCAAATAAAAACTTTCACGTATGGTTTGTTCAAAATGTGTGCTAGGTATGATGCTTAGTGTTTCACATATTTAATTGCTGAAACAACCTAATAGTTAAGTATTCTCCATTTTACACATGAAAATGTTAAGTCTTAGCAAGGGGTAAATATATAAAACCATCACTAGTGATTTTGCGTTTTAAACATCAGTTTTACTCCAGATTTTTTACTACTAACCATTGTGTAGCATATAAACACTTTATATACAAATTATATTGTATCTTTTCCAAAGAAATTTTTGTTGACAGTATTCTTGTTGAACAAATCTAATTTCATCTCTTGGTTATTCCCTTTCTATAGGAGGGAAATACAGTAGATTGCACATGGGAATCAGAATTTTTCTGATTCGCTAATACTGTTCGGAGATGGCAGAATAAAACAAAGATCTATTTTCTCCAAGAACACAGTGTTGGTTTTCAGTGCCGTTTGTATAGCTTTGTTTTTTGCTAACTAGGTTTTTAGTCATTCATTCTTCATATGTTTAATAACCTACAAGAAGATGAGAAGATATTAGCTATTTCCACGAGGAAATACTGGTATTCTTTATAATATATTGAATTTCAACTTTGAAGTTTAATATTTCCTAATTATGTGGTTTCCACATTTGTAAAATGGCAAAATTTATTTTCTTTCTTCCACCTGTGGACAAACTTAGGAAAAATTGTATGTCTTCATTTCCTGCCATTATTTGTAAGAAGGCTTTGGCTAGATAATTTTAGAGTCAGAGTTTTTCTCCTCTTTGACATTGTCAAGATTTTGTTCCATTATCTTATTGCAGCAGGTAATTTAAAATAGTTTTTTAAAATTGAAATAATATTGCATTATAGCATTATATTAGTTTTAGCTGTGCATCATTAAAAAGCTCTGAATCTTTTTTTTTGAGGAATGTAACTTCTTCTGTATGATCTTATTTCAGAATTTTCCATAAAATCATCTGCAGTTTCCTTCACTTGCATATTATGATAAATACATTTTGAGGTTATTGACTCTCAAAAAAAAGGGCAATGTCTATATATACTACATTAAGTTCACTACTGAAAGACTAATTCCATCCTTTACATGGTTCATCATTTTTACCCCACTTATCCATCCCTTCTACTCCCTTCCTCTCTGGTTAATCATTAATTTGGTATTACAGCCTAGAAATGTATTTGTTACTCATTTGTTTATGTACCACATATGAGTGAAATCACATGGTGTTGTGCAAACTTATTTTACTAAACATACTGTCTTCTAGGTCCTACTGTGTTGTTGCAAGTGATGGATTCTTTTTTCTTTTTATAAATAGCTGAGCAGTATTCCACTATGTATATATACCATATCATCTTTATTAAGTCATCTGTCAATGCGTGCTTAGGTTATTTCCAGCTCTTGATTATTCTAAGTGATGTTGCAGTAAACATGGGTAGGGTTGCATTTATCTCTTTGAATTATTCTTTTTACATTCTTTGGATAAATACTCAGAAGTAGAATTACTGGATCATTTGAAATTTCTTAAATTTTTGAGGAATTTTATACTGCTTTCCTTAGTGACTATGCCAATTTGCATTTCCGAGTACTGTGTGCCAGACTTCCCGTCTCTCCACATCCTTCCTGTCTCTCCACATCCTTCCTAACACTTGCTATCTTTTTGATATATGCCATTTTCACAGGTTTGAGATGGAATATTATTATGGTTTTGATTTGTGTTTTCCTAATAATAAAATATGATGAACAATTTCCAATAATAAAACATGATGCACATTGGCCCATCTGTATTCTTCGGAGAAGTAGCCAGATCCTCTCGTGGTCAGTGTTTTATGACAAGCTTTATGATATTTTGTTGAGTATTCCTCAGCTGGATTCACCTGATACTTTCTTAATTATTGATTTTAGATTTTGGGATTTGGGGAGGAAAATCACAGGGTGGTACAGTTAAGTCATCGGAGCACGTATGTACTTATAAACATGCTTTGGTCATGACCTCAGTCACCAGGATGAGGCAGTGTTCATCAGATTTTCCCACTGTAAGGCTCTTCCTTCCCTTTCTATACTGTACTCTTTGGGTGCAAATTAGTGATCAACAACTGAGACTTCTTTTTTTTGTTTGTTTTGTCTTTTGAGACTAGGTCTCGCTATTTTTGCCTGTGGCTCTCATTGCCTGGGGTACCACAGACTCAAGCAATCCCCGGCCACAGCTTCCCAGGTAGCCACCACGCCCAGCTATTTTTTTGGAACTAGTTCTCGCTACGGGCCCCAGGCGGGACTTGAACTGTGATCCCTAGCAAGCTGAAGCTTGCAGGCACGAGCCACTGTGCTAGCCCCAACAACTGAGACTTCTTAATGGTCAAGTAACTACAGAAATTGTTTGGAATTTTCATGTAGATTAGACTCCCTTTGTTATTCAATTACTTATATGACTGGACTAATAGATATTTTGTTAGAGTATGGTTTTGTTATGATAGAAAGTATGTACATAAGTAGTTCCCAGTTGAAATTTTAATTAACTTCTGCTTGGAAACAGAAATGGAGATAATTGTCAAGGAGTGAAATGCCATCTCAGAGTACTCATTTATAGAAATAATCTTGAGTAGTAGTTTAGATAATAATGTAGTTTGCTAAAGATGGTGTAATTCACAACTGATCCCAGCAGTATTAAGAATTCAGGTGACCTTGTTCTGCTATTGGTAAATTTCTGTAACTTACTATTATTGCTTCCTTTGTTCCAAGAGTGGATAGTAGTAGTGAACAGGATTATAGAGAGAGATGCAGATATAACCAAAAACCAAAAGCATGTAGGTATAACCAGATTCTGGGAAAATACAGGCTGAAGTTTAGTTGGTGCTGTGTATGGTGTGATAACTATAGAATGAATTCTACCGTGGCTAGGATTATTTCTGCTTTGATGTATCTAAACTTTAAGCTTTAAAAATATCTTTAATTTGTTCAGCTGAGGGTGAACCAGTTTATTCTTTTTCCTCATTTTTGAAAGAAAGTTATCCTAGATGCCCTAAAATACCATTGGAATAGCCTTTGTTTTCCTTTTTCTGTTTTCTACTTTTTTAGGAGTTTCAGTCATGATTTATCTTCATTGTTAGCCATGGTATTGGCTGCCAGTAATAACTAATGTAGCATAGCTAATGCCCTTTCTGGTAGTCTTAGTAACACCAGACTTCCATCAATTTTTCGAAGATTTTTTGTTGTTATTTTCACTTTCTAGTTTTAAAGTGGTAATTATATGCTGATTTTCTTTACTTCTTTTACCATCTGTGTATTACTGTTGAATTATTAACGTTTCAGAAATATTTCCTAAATGAAACATTTGAGTATTATATAGACACACACACACACATACAAACACAGAGCAGTGTGCATCCTTTCTCATAAAGGACTTGCTACTGTTGTCTGTATTATGTGTGGGGTACTAGTGTCTCCCATTTCTGACAAATGACTGGAGTGCTTTGTAATATCGGTTGTTAACATCAAGCAGTTGGAAAAAAACATCCTCATTGTGGTTGACAAGAATATTTGGTTGTTTCATTCATTCTCCTTAGGCTTCTTTGATGAATAGTCTCTAAAATAGCCTTGTATTTTTGTAATATTTTAAATAAAAAAGGTCAAGAAAGGAGTTTGATGTCTGGCACAAAACATGCTACAAAGTTTTCTTCTTTCTGGTTTTTCCAATTGAAGACTATAAACAACCCATACATTGGGTACACTCTTGGGCAATGTTTTAGAGATAGAAGATTTTACTTTTGCATAGACCATTTCTTGATTGATTTTCTTCCCTTTCATAATTCTCAAGATTTTTCTAAATGTCTTTAAAATTTTGATTCAAATGGAAATTGTGCTTTTCTCTGGTTTTAAACTCTCACTCTTATTGTATATATTTAACAGCAATTTAAGTTTCTGCTTAACTTTATGCCTCCATATGTTTTTGCATTTTGATGCTAGAAATCATGGCATTAATCTTAAGAAGTGCACGTATAATATAAAATTTTAATCTACTTGACAGTTTCTTTAAGGAATTGGTCTTTTATGTAAATAGATGGCGCAAATGAAAAGAAACCATTTGCCTTACATATTCAAATTAAATCGGTGAATTAAGTAGATCAGCAAACTTATTTGTATTTACCTCCTTTTTCCATTTGAGTCTGTAATATTATACTTGTAAGTTGAATACTCTTCTGATAAAATATATCTTGCAATTATTTTTATAATACAAATTTAGGTACATCTTTGCCAGACAATGTATAAACTAGCATTTCAGAATTTCCCAGATTGTCTTCTGAGGGATTTAGAAGTACTCTGAAAAGAACAGATTCATGACTAAATTCTTCCCTACTGATTTAAAATAATGTTGGAAGCAGTGAAGGCTCCCAGATACTTGTAAGTTTTTAAAATTCAGCATTGTCCGTCTTAGACCACAGAACCCCACCACCCATTATTCTGTGCTATGTTGCTAGGAACATGCTTCATGAAAACACTGTCTAGAGGACTACTCTTATGACATTAACTTTCCACTGAGTTTTGGAATGTTTTACTAATGTAACACTTGAAATTTAGATGATTAACATACTAAATATAATCACATTTCATGTTGATTGATGGATCAAGTTTAAAACCATTTTGCAAAAAGAGAAGGTAAAATGTTAATATATTGGATTTCACTGACCAGCACAGAAGTTATTTATGCTCCTTAACTTAAAATTCTTGAGTTTCACCCATCTCAAGTGTCTAACTTGACCTATGGACCATGACTACACATATCTTTGCCTTAAAATGATCTGTTACATGTTCTTGTGGCTGGATAAGTAGCCTGAGTTTGTTATTGTTTCGCACATTTTCTTGAATGACAGTTCTTTAACTGTTAATACTGTACAACATCATATTTGAATTCTTTGTTTGCTTTTTTCTTCTTGTATTAGAACATTTTGGTGCTTTTTGTAAGTCATGTGTAAAAAAACTTAAGATTTGTTCGTTTACTGGTCTGATCCAGGAAAAATAAAATGGGAAAATGGACACTTTCTGACTTTCAAATAAAGCTTTCTATATTGGTTTTCAGACTGTTCACCAAGCCTTGGATACAGATGCATTGTTTTAAAGGCAGGGCTGTTTGCCTGTGTGGGATGACAAATTCTGTAAGGATCTGGTCAGACTGGGGGTAGAGGTGAGGTTCTGGGAAAATACACAGGGACACAGAGATTATATACAACTATATAGAAACCAGGGACCTTCTTCCTTCAGGGAAAGATTCTCCAGCCAGACCTTTTCTCACATGTTAAGCCTTCACTGTACTACACTGTTTAGTTTTGAGATAGGATATAATGAACACAGGCTCTACTTTCTACAAAAGTAAGTCTAGAATTGTTCACCAAATATCTAAGAACAAAATTCTGTGATTTTGAGAAGTACAGGATTTATAAAGGGGTCTCTACATTGTATTTCTTGGATCTACATAAAACATGTTTTCATTAGGAAAACTTTGCATTCTGCACCTTGCTATTTTAGGTGTGATTATATAACAAAAATTCGGTTTTTGTTGAAAAGTCTCAAACTGCATATTTAAAAAACTTAATTCTATTCAGGGACTTATTCTAAGTATTAACTTGCTTGAAAATTTTGGACCTGACCTTTATGATCTTACAAATACTACAGTCCTCAGTTTGTTGTTGATCACATATTTTAGAGATTGAGCACTCTTTTTTTTTTTTTTTTAACATGTATTTGTGTTTCTTTTTCTTTTTCTTTTTTTTTTTTTGAGACTAGGTCTCGCTATTTTTGCCCGTGGAACCGCAGGCTCTCGTTGCCCGGGGTACCTCAGACTCAAGCAATCCCCAGCCTCAGCTTCCCAGGTAGCTGGGATTACAGGTGCACACCACCACGCCCAGCTATTTTTTTGGAACTAGGTCTCACTACGGGCCCCAGGTGGGACTTGAACCGCTATCCCTAGCCCCAGCCGCTTCATAGGCTGAAGCTTACAAGCACGAGCCACCGTGCCCGGCGAGATTGAGCACTCATAACAGGAACCCAATAAATAAGACTATTGTACACATTAGAATGAATGAAAAAGCATGAGTGTATGATGGAATGGTCAAGTGAAATAAGCAAAATTATCCTATTCAGTTTAAATTCTAATGTACAATTAATGGTTTTCTACAAAAGTTATTATGAAATTAATTTGTATTGTGTCAGAATTAGTTCACAGAGCAGTGCTACCTGTTTCAGAGAGGTGCTAGTTCTGTTTCAGATTATTGAACTGGGATACAGAGGGACTGTTTTAACTATGAAAAGGTGAAGGATTCATTGCTGCCAAGTAATTAACCTCTACAAACACCTCTCTGTGATTAGGTCACATTGAAATTTCTTTTGATGAGGCTAAATCATGGTTGCATTGTTTGTTTGTTTTAAAGCAGGGAAACCTGGTTTTCAGAATCAATCTGATTATTTCTCAGATAGTTAAAAGAAATGCTTCTTATTTGTGTATTTGCTTTTAGATCTTATCCCTAAATTCTTTTTTTGTAGAAGCTGAAAGTTGGAAGGTTGGAAGACTGTCTTCTACAACCTTCTCAGCTGTATTTGAGAAAGTGGAAGTTGATTAAATGAAACAAAACAAAAGGGCTCCTCCACCAACAGTTTTGACCCTCATATTTAAGTGATGGGCAAATTGGAATCAGAGAAGAACCAGGCCACCTCTTCACACTTACATGCCTCAGTTTTCTCACCTGTAAAAATATAAGGGCTGGAAATCATAGTGGGTCTTCCCTAGCTCTGCTATCAATTGAATATAATTTTTTAGTTTTCACTATTTATTGTGTGTGATGGTGAATAATAAGTAATATGATTGTGAGACTAACTTGCTTTAAAATGGCTAATTATAATCTAACTCAATAAGACTTAAAGATGGGAACACTCTGTTGTTCAACACACTAGTCACTAGTTACATGTGACTTGAGCAGCTGCAGTGTTATTAGTATGACTGAGGCACCTAATTTTTAAATAACCACTTGTACCTAATAGCTACTGTTACTGGACAACGCAGGTTAAATTCTTCAGCATAGTTAAAGAATATTCCACACTTTGAAAATGTATCCCCTTTAGGGCTCCATATATCAGGTTCCTCTGTTGGTGGTATTGAGAGTTTTATCTTGTTACTTTCAAGAGTTTGATTCTGAAGAGTTTTGAAAAAAGTTTTTAAAAATACTTGGTCTTTAATTGGAAAAAAAATGACAATCTTGTTATTTAATGATTGACACTTAGAGTCTCTTTAATTAGAATTTGGCAGTTGCATTTCCAGATCTCAATAGTAAAATCTCTTCTTTAAGCATATCCTCTATTTCCAATTGTGGTCAAGTATGAATAATGGCATCGGGAACTTTCCCAGAAACGTTGGAATTTTTACTTGGTCATTGTATGCCTGTATTACTAACTTCTTTAAAGTTCTGCCATCCTACTGAGGATTGTATCTTTCTTTCACATTCTACCTTAGACTCATGTCATTCCTGTGTAAGACTATATCCAATTCCTGTGTTAGGCTTTATGGTACCTGGAGTAGTTTTGGTGTTGAGCATTTTGCCTTTATATTTTCAGGAGTTTGATTCTCAAGAGTTTAATTAAATGCCACTTTAAAAAAAATTGGCCTTTCATTGGCAAGAAGTTTTAGCCCTAAAATCTTGAGCCATTGGCAAAATGTTATTAGTACATAAATATCTAGTTCACCATGTCATAAAAATGATTATCACTTGGAAAATTTTCTAGTATTATGGAAAGTACTATGTTTTTAGAAACTATGTGTTTGGAAGTTCGCAAATAACTTTGAATGATTCTGACCTGAAAGTTTGAACCTTTGAAATGATAAAAATTAATTAGAGGCATTCTCTCTCTTTTTTTTTTTTTGAGACTAGGTCTCGCTATTTTTGCCTGTGGAACTGCAGGCTCTCGTTGCCCGGGGTATCACAGACTCAAGCAGTCCCCAGCTTCAGCTTCCCAGGTAGCTGGGATTACAGGCGTGCACCACCACGCTCAGCTATATTTTTGGAACTAGGTCTCGCTACGGGCCCCAGGTGGGACTCGAACCGCGATCCCTAGTCCCAGCCGCTTCATAGGCTGAAGCTCACAGGCACCGAGCCATCATGCCCGTCCTAATTAGAGGCATTCTTTAGGGTTTAGTTGAAATTGATGAGCTGTATGTTTGAGACTCGGTTGTTTTTGTATGAGAGAATTTATGTAAGGTTAGGTTTTCATGTATGGTCTATATATAATATACTCACAAAAATCCATAATATACGTAATTTAGCCATATTAAGCCTGAGACATAGTGATGAAAAAATGCAAAATCCCCACTGAGTCTCTAAATCATCTCCTAAGACATAGTCACTGGCTATCTTTGGCTTAGCAAATGAAGACCTAATTGATGCCAGTTGTTTTCTTGATTTTTGAGTAGAGGAAATCAAGGGCAATTTTCATTAAATAAAGTAATAAAAGCACATGTTATGAATTGTAAGTAGTACAGAAGAATAAATGCCTTGTTATTCCCATCCCATACTGTTTCTTTTCCCTAGAAATCTACCACCAGCTTATATTTCCTTTTCTATAAATGGGACTAATTACACTTTGCCTTTCTGCTTATAGTTTTAAAAAGTCAGACTTACTGAAATATTATTTACATATGGTATTCACCTTTTTCAAGTGTACAATTCTGTGAATTTTCACATATGTATATATCACAAATCAACCAAAGTCATATTTCAACTTTGCTTCATTTTTGTAATTACCACAAATCAAGATACAGAACATTTCCATTACACCCATAAGTTGCCTCTGCCTCAGTTTCAACAGCTGTATTGTATTCAATTATATGATATTTTCTTAGTTTCCCGAATAACTCTTTATTGGTTCTTAGGTTGTTTCCAGCCTTGCAATTCAAACAAGGTATAATAAATACCTTTGTCTGAACTTTGATGTGCTTTTAGAGTTATAGACACAGGTAAATTCCTAGCAGAGGAATAAAATGCTAAAGGCTATGGTCAAATGACTTCCCCCAAAAGATTTACTAATTTCTCTCTTATTAACACTGCCATCAAACTTAAATTTTGCGAATTTGGTGAGGAAATATTATCTAGCAATGTAACTTGTATTCATTAGTGTTTCCACCCACACACACCCACACACCCAACCCATTTTGTTTATGGTTAAAACTACAATATTAGATAAATGTGCTTAGAAATATTTTATATTTGTTTACACTATCCCAATAGTATTTTCACTTCCTGTTTCTTCATTTTTACGTTTTTGTTACACATGTACATTTTAATCACTGTCACAGTGATCGCACAATTTGTGCTTGTATTTTGTGTGCTTTTTATTTTTAGTTCACTTTGTTTCACAAACAATTTTCTTTGCTTCTAGAATCTTCATTTTAATACTAGTGTATTTTTTGTCTGTGACAGTCCATTTAATCATTCACTTCTAAAATTTGTTTATACCTTTTCACTATTATGGACAAGGATTCAAGTGTCTTAAATCAGAAGCTTAAAGAAATCTTTTAAAGTTATTTTCTCCGGATAAATTTCCATTAGTGTGGTTTTTCTGGATTTCAGTTTCCAGTATTGACTTGAGAGGATAGAATTTTATTGAAGTGTTATTGTCATTGGGAATTCAGTAACCTTTTTCCCAATAAAGGCAGCAGTTGTATGTAAAATTGCCAGCTTAAAGTATTCATTTTTTTCTTTTTCATTTAAAATATTTTAAGAATGAAGTATTCTACTTCTGCAGTTTTCTTCCCCCTTTCCAGAGGCAATCTACTATTATTGAGTAGGTTTTTAAATACATTTTTTTCTTGGTAGATCATTCACATGTATCAGTATTAAAAATTATTAAGCAACATACAGTGAAGTATTCTTACTTTTGTTTTTCAGCAACCTAGTTCCCATTCTTGGAGTCACTATCAAATTCTTGTGTATTCTTTCACCATTGTGCAATTTTAGTGTAGATGTCTTCTTATGTCTATGTGTCTCTTTAAGCCACAAAAGTTAACATGCTGCGTATACTTTTTGCACATATTTTCTTAGATAGCTATTTGGTATTTTAAAAATAGGTAGTATTTGTACATGGTTCAAAAATGATGTATAGTCTTGAATAGTTGCTCCTCCTAGCCCAGTTCCATTTCCATTCTGTGCCATTGTTCAGTGTGTGTATTTTTGCATGCAGAGGTGAACAGGAAAGTGCACATATTTCATTATCCTCCTAGAACTCTTAACCTTTCCACCTCAGGGGAGTATACAATAGACAATAAAAGCTGTGAGGGTTGAGCATAGTTCCCTGCATTCAGATGTGTGCTCTACCCATGCATCAAATGTGTGATTACAGGCAACTTATTTAACCTAACTGGTAACCTTCATATGTAAGAGCATGTCATTATACATACTCTTCCTAGGATCATATCATGCATAAGTGGTACTTGTGTTTGCTAATAGTATTTTTATAACTAAGAATAGTGATCAATAAAACAATATCCAAGAATCAGTTCCAGTTTTATATATTTTAGTGGTGCTGTATGGATAAATTCATTTAATAGAAATGGATGAATGGAATTCCTCACTAATCCTACCTAACTTCAGAAACTTCAGAAAGCAAAGTAAAGGTAACTAAAATATATTTGTTGAACCTTTTTAATGGAATTTCACCTGCCTCTTAGCACATTTGCTATATAAAATATTCTTTTTTTTTTGAGACTAGGTCTCAAAAAAGGTCTTTATTGCCAGGGGGAACCACAGACTCAAGCAGTCCCCAACCTCAGCTTCTCAGGAAGCTAGGATTACAGGCATGTGCCACCACACCCAACTATTTTTTTTTTTTTGGGACTAGGTCTCGCTGTGTTGCCCCGTGCGGGACTGGAACCACGATCTCCAGACCCCGCCGCGACTCCATAAGCTGTTGCTTACAGGCACGCACCACCATGCCTGGTTAAAATATACTTGAAGCTCTCTATGGCTTCTGATTTTTTAAAGATTATAATCATTTTCATCTATACTGATTTTCATTTTCATGATTTTTGGTCACAGTTTATCTATTCCATTTGTGAGGTGATCTCTTCCTTTGGCATAGTTGTAAAAAGAACTAGCTCAAGGTTTTTATTTATTCATAAATTCTTTACATAGATATAATAGGTATAATTTCCTTTTTTCCCCCAAATTGAGTTAATTGGTTTATATCATTGTATTTCAGAGATAAAGAATCTCTACCTTCAGGTGTTGTTTCCACACTTCACCCACAACCAAAATATCCATAATCCGTGGTAGTCCACCTAGCTTCCTCCCTACTTTGTTTTTATCCCTGTGCGCCTTCCACTCAGAGTCTCAGTTCTATAGTCAGATTTTATTTTGCTTTATCTGAGCCTTTGATTTCTCTACATTCCACATATGAATGACATCATCCAGTATTTATTTTCTCCTTCTGATTTCTCCTTATTTTGCTTAGCATAACCCCTCCTGCTTCATCATGTTGCCACAAATGGCAAGAGTTTATCTTTATTAGTAGCAGAGTATAGGATTCCACATCTTCCTGATCCATTTGTCTATATTTGGGTACTTCAGTTGTTTTCATAGCTTTGCTGTTGTAAATGGTGCTGCAGTGAACTGGAAATGTAAGTTTCCCTTGGTATTAGTGATTTTATATTCTTTGGAATATACAATTCCAAAGAATATCTATTGGAATTGCAGGTCATATGACAGATTCATTTTTGATCTTTTGAGAAATCTTTGTACTGTTTTTCATAGGGGCCAGTCCATTCATTCCCACCAATAACGTGTTCTTTTTTCTCCACATCCTCGCCAGAACTTGTTTAACAGATATAATTTTTCCATGTGATAAAAGTGTCCCAGAGAAGATGCCTGTGAAGAATATGAACCTTTGGCATAGTGTATCACCTTTAAGTGTTTTCTCCTGTTTTTCTACTCAAATAACAGTGGCCCATAAAAATTTTAATTTTCCTGGTCACTCTTGAGTATTAACTTATTAATAAAATGTTTTAAGGTAAGCAAGGACTTGGGGGAACTGAGTTATATCCAATTTTTCCTTAATTCTTCTTTTTTGAGACTAGGTCTTGCTATTTTTGCCTGTGGAACCGCAGGCTCTCGTTGCCCGGGGTCCCACAGACTCAAGCAATCCCCAGCCTCAGCTTCCCAGGTAGCTGAGATTACAGGCACGCGCCACCACACCCAGCTATTTTTTTGGAACTAGGTCTCACTACAGGCCCCAGGCGGGACTTGAACAGCGATCTCTAGCTCCGGCTGCTTCATAGGCTGAAGCTTACAAGCACGAGCCACCGTGCCTGGCCTCCTTAATTCTTTCTAATGAAAATCAAAGCAACAACAAATTTCTCCCTTTTCCACCTTCAGGTTCTATTTATAAAATGATATATATCCTTTATAGAAAATATAAAAAGGGAAATAGAAATAAGATTCACCTTCATACCACTAGTCTGATTAATATTATTTCTGTTAGCAGTTTGATGCCTAGAGTTTTGTCTTTTCTCTCTATATAGGTGTCTGTACATAGTCATTCATATTGTTTATCTGTTTGCCTCTTATAGTGAGTCATCAGGAATGCAGTGTATACTTTTAAAAATATAAATAGTAACAGGAACATTTTAGTCAGGGAATTAACATATCGGATCCTTTATAATACTTGCATCATATCCCTTGAGCACATATGTTATACTGTATTTTGTAATATGTTTATGTCGTATTCAAGGCATTTAAAAATTGTATCAGCAAGCAGTCTTACAGACAGATCTTTTTAAACATTCACTGTTGCCTTATGATAAATGCTGAGGTGAGGTTATTGGAGTTATAGGGTATGTACTTTCTCTCGCTGTTGCTATACAATGCCAAACTCTTTTCCAGATGTTGTTGTCTCTTATGTTTGTCAATGTGAGATATTGTCTTCAGTTAAAATCCCTGTTTGAGAAGCATCCTTTGAATTCAAGTGCAGATTCACTTTCCTTTGAAGGTACCTCTAGAACCATCTTCCCTAGTTCTTTTTTCCAATACCTTTCTTGTTTCCCACCACAAACATCATATAAGCTGAAGTTGTAACAGTTTCCAGAAGGAACTGTTTGAAATGCTCTTAATCTGCCCTATAGTGAATTTGCTGCCTAAAATATTCTTGAGGCTCATTTAGCATAGCACCCAAGTTTTCAGAAATCATTCTCCTTTCTTTTTTTCTGTAAATTCTGAGTCTCATTTCTGTGATCTTTAGTAACTATTAATTTATTACATTTGTGAAATAAGTTCATTCTTTAAGCATGGTTAAGAGATCTATCTCTGGAACCATCTAGAGCAGGTTCAGATTCCATCTCCTGTTTGATTGGAAACTTGAACAGGTTTATTTAATCCCTTCTATCCTGTTTCTTCACTTGTAAAACAGATAATACTAATCTTTTCCTGAGAATTTTCTGAGAACTTAAAGAGAAAAAGTTGGTGAGTGCTCAATATACTTAGTAGGTACTCTATAGGATAGTTTTTATTGTCCTGTGATGTGTTTATGAAGCAGTGATCATTTTTCTCATTTTGTATTTCAATACATGATCAGAAAGATGAAATGCTTTTCTATTAGCACATCTAGAAAGTATTGAGAATTGAAACCTGAATTTAGGAGTTTCCATTTGTAAGAATTATTGAAAGTAGAAAAACTAATTGCAGGAATCCTGCTTATTAGGGAACAGCATGACAAGTTTGGGAGGCTTAGGAGATGCAGCTTCTAGAAAGCCTTGACTGACCTACCAACAAGTAGGTGAGATGAGCTTAGTTCCAGAAAGGTATGGTTTCTGTGCATCCTGGCACAGGAGAGGTCACCTATATCCAAACATCTTCCTCCCAGACACAGAGACCAGAAGGTCTTTTGGAAAAGTTTAAGATGAGTGAGCTTTAGGATCACAGCATTTAATAGATTTCTCTACTTTGGTTTAAATTGGAATGGAATCCTGCTTTAATTATATATAACTGATTAGGTTTTTATCTTAACTTGTTTCCGACAGGGCATGGTGCTGATGTGAAATGTGTAGACTGGCATCCAACAAAAGGGTTAGTTGTTTCAGGAAGTAAAGATAGTCAACAGCCAATCAAGTTCTGGGATCCCAAGACTGGGCAGAGTCTTGCAACACTGTAAGTGATAGGAACCCAACCTTGGTCCTAAACAAAGGGAACAAAGCTGCCTGCATTCTTTAACTTTTAGCTTTCTCTCCTCTTCTGTGTTCCTGAAAAAGTAGTTTAGACATCAGATGAACTTATGTCTGTAGACTTATTTTAGATATGATTTCTCTCTAAATTCCTAATAAAATAAGGCTTGATTTTTGCTCTGCCACGTGTATCAAATTTAATTTGGGTATGATGAAGGGTGGTGGTGGTGGGATAGGTGATGAGGACGAGGTGGTTATTAATACTCATTGTCTCTCCTCATTGTAATATATTTTTGACACTGTATGGAGGTGATGTGTGTGTGTGCCACCTACTGGAATACAGCCCAGCTTTCTTCATATTCATCTATTTATAGAGAAGTTTTCCCTTCTTTTTTTTTTTTTTAGACTAGGTCTCGCTATTTTTGCCTGTGGGAACCGCAGGCTCTCGTTGCCCGGGGTACCACAGACTCAAGCAATCCCCAGCCTCAGCTTCCCAGGTAGCTGGGATTACAGGCACGCGCCACCACGCCCAGCTTTTTTTTTTTTTGGAACTAGGTCTCGCTACGGACCCCAGGCGGGACTCAAACCGCGATCCCTAGCCCCAGCCGCTTCATAGGCTGAAGCTTACAAGCACGAGCCACCGTGCCTGGCCTAAATCTTTCATTTTTTTATCTGAGGAGTTTGCTTTATGTTATAGAAACACAAAAATTTTGGATATTTATAAACCTTCTCGTTTTAATAGATATGTTAACTTTTTTTTAAAAAAACCAAGTAGCTATATTATGGCCCTTCTGACTGGGAAGTGAATCAGAGTAAGCTGGTTAGAGTGAGGCTACCTCGCTGCATAATTCCATTGGCCACAACCAGCATAAGACACCTTGTGAATGGTGCCCCTTAGAGATGTGCATTGCGTAGGCCTCAGCTTATAGTGTCTTTAGTTTAGTTTAGTTTATCTCCTATCCTTTTTTATGTTTTGTCTTAATGAGGGGGAACTTCATTGAATTTTGAAGATTTAATGAGCCTTATTGAATATTAGTTTATGTTTAAAGTGCTTCCTCTGCTTCACAGATTAGCTTTGTTATACAGTTGAAGCTCCACTACTATTTTAGTTGGTTAATGAAAGCTCTGCTTAGATCATGGAAATTATTTCTGTCATTGACCTATTTTTCAAGTGTACTTTTAATATTGGTCCTATAATGTTACTTGCTTTATTATTTCTAGGCCAACCTCTTGCCATCTTGATCCATGTGCTTTTCAACAAAAATGGCGTTTATACTGACTTGTTCCTAATTCTGACATTATTTTCTTGGTACTTTGTTTCTAGTCATGCCCACAAAAACACAGTAATGGAAGTGAAATTAAATCTCAATGGCAATTGGTTACTCACAGCATCACGTGACCACCTCTGTAAACTTTTTGACATCCGAAACCTGAAAGAAGAGCTTCAAGTGTTCCGAGGTCATAAGAAAGAAGCCACTGGTCAGTGACTGGGATATGCTTCTCATTCTGATGATTCATTACAGGTTTCCTAGACCCCAATAATTTTTTTCTTTTCTTATGGTTTGGTCTCACAGCTGTGGCCTGGCATCCTGTTCATGAAGGACTTTTTGCCAGTGGAGGGTCTGATGGCTCTTTGTTATTCTGGCATGTTGGGTATGTTCCATTACGATGTAAAGATGTTACTAACTTTGTGAAAAGAGAACCCAAAAGTGTAAAGGCCAAGTTTCATATTTTCCTGTGTTTCTATGTCCTATATCAGAGACTTTCTATAGTTTTTAGATCTATAAACCCATCTTGGAATAGAGAATTTAACATCTCTGTTTTTGATATGGAAGTTATTAAGGTAGAACAAAATAGATCTCCTTTCTTATTATGGTGAAATTATCCTTGAGGTGTTTTCCCCTCTGAAGTGCTTTTTCGATAAAAGTCTGTTACGGATGACAAATCATTAGCCCCCAACATGTGAAATAGACCAGATTTAAAGTAGGCTTTGATGACTTTGTGTTACACTAAAAGAAAATATTTGGTTTTTTTTGTTTGTTTGTTTTTTTTGGTAACTTTTCTGAAAATGTTTTTTTTCTGTGGTGCTATTTATTACAGGGTTGAGAAGGAAGTGGGTGGGATGGAGATGGCCCATGAAGGAATGATCTGGAGTTTGGCTTGGCATCCTCTTGGACATATTCTTTGTTCAGGCTCAAATGACCATACTAGGTAAGCTTTAGGTAAAAAATAACAAAGAATGACCATAGTAATGGAACCCCAAGATACACACACACACTTTAAAAAATTTGTTTGTTGATTGATATATTAAATTTTATTCCAACTTCATTTTAGAAATATTTTTGAAATAGTTTACATATATGTTACAAGAAAAAGAGAGTAGGTACTAGGCATAACTGGTTATTTCAATGTTGTTTTGCCTACTGATTTATTTAGTTTTTTCCCAATTCCCCCACCTTCAGATTTAAAAGAAAAATTCTGTCTACATTTAAAATTTTTAGAGCAGAGTCATTGTAAAATGTTGTATTTGCAAAGGGCCTGTTTATAAAACTGTTTTCGTTGTTGTTGAGACTAGGTCTCGCTATTTTTGCCTGTGGAACCACAGGCTCATGTTGCCTGGGGTACCACACAGACTCAAGCAATTCCCAGCCTCAGCTTCCCAGGTAGCTAGGATTATAGATGTGTGCCACCACGCCCAGCTATTTTTTTGGGACTAGGTCTCACTATGTGCCCTTGGTGGGACTCGAACCGTGATCCCTGGCCCCAGCCATGGCTTCCTAGGCTGCCACCTACAGGCATGCGCCACCATGGCCAGCCTGTTTATAAAATTGTTTTTTGTTTTTTTTTTTAAATTTTATTTATATATAAATTTCACATCTTTGCAGTCCCAGGGATTTACCCCCCCACTCTCCCACCCCATCCCCCCCTTTCCCTCCTGCCCCTACTTGTGTGCTTCAGTTTGGTGCTTAGCTTGTTTTGTCTTTTCCTCATGGCTTTTGTTTACGTTTTTTCATTATGTCCCATATATTAGTGAAACCATTTGACTTCTTTCTCATTTTGACTTGCTTCTGCTTGTTTATAAAATTGTTAATGCTCCCCCTGCCCCTCCAACACTAAAACTATGTTCCTTTCTTCATCCTC